>CM064487.1:133961714-134144214 GCA_032716605.1 Paralithodes platypus
ACATCATTATAACCGACAATAATAATAACATACGGTACACCACAACAACCTAAGAAAAATATAAAGTGTTGCATATAGTGTCATTAATTATATACAAAGCGCTATTAGACCGTACGTGGTTTTTGTTGATTAAGGGAGCCCACCTCGCTTTTGTTCTCTTTCTCTCTTTGGCTTGTATCCATTCGGCCCCATTCAGCCTACTGCTTTAAGACGTTTACCCCCATCCAGGTGTCAATATTTCCTGGCAACCGGTAGCGAGCCAGCATATATAGTTTTTGTTTTGACAGAAAGCTAAATTTGTACATTTTTCGATAGACAAATGTCTCCGGCGAATCCGGATTTATCCATACAATGCTGGCTCGCTATTGCTCGCCAGGAAGAAATCGACACCTGGATGGGGATAAACGTCTTAAAACAGTTGGCTGAATGGGGCCGAATGGATACAAGCCAGATAAAGAGAGAAAAAGAGAAAAAAAAGCAGGTGACCCCCTTAATGGTTATGGAGACTGTCATTTTACCGTAGGCAATAATGCAATGAAGTACGACAGCCTGCACAAGTAGCTGGTACACTACTAAATGATGTACTTGAGACAGTGCCCATTAATCCCTTCACCATCATTACGTAATGTTGATTAAATTCTGGTTACCAGAAGACGATTTTCTTTAGTAGTTTATAATCTACCTTAACCACTCAAATGGGTCAATACAAACTTAATAAACCTTCTAACTAACATAGGTCTTTCTAAACCTGCATAAAGTCGTTTATTTTTAGCCAGCAACAAAGGTAAGAATACGTCATGGTGCTGAAGGGGTTAATGGGCACTGTCTCAATTAGAGGAGGGAAAACACTGACTCGGGCATGTGTTTAATACGTCATGGTGCTGAAGGGGTTAGAGGAGGGAAAACACTGACTCGGGCATGTGTTTAATACGTCATGGTGCTGAAGGGGTTAGAGGAGGGAAAACACTGACTCGGGCATGTGTTTAATACGTCATGGTGCTGAAGGGGTTAGAGGAGGGAAAACACTGACTCGGGCATGTGTTTAATACGTCATGGTGGTGAAGGGGTTAGAGGAGGGAAAACACTGACTCGGGCATGTGTTTAATACGTCATGGTGCTGAAGGGGTTAGAGGAGTTAAAACACTGACTCGGGCATGTGTTTAATACGTCATGGTGCTGAAGGGGTTAGAGGAGGGAAAACACTGACTCGGGCATGTGTTTAATACGTCATGGTGCTGAAGGGGTTAGAGGAGTTAAAACACTGACTCGGGCATGTGTTTAATACGTCATGGTGCTGAAGGGGTTAGAGGAGGGAAAACACTGACTCGGGCATGTGTTTAATACGTCATGGTGCTGAAGGGGTTAGATGAGTTAAAACACTGACTCGGGCATGTGTTTAATACGTCATGGTGCTGAAGGGGTTAGAGGAGGGAAAACACTGACTCGGGCATGTGTTTAATACGTCATGGTGCTGAAGGGGTTAGAGGAGGGCAAACACTGACTCGGGCATGTGTTTAATACGTCATGGTGCTGAAGGGGTTAGACGAGGGAAAACACTGACTCGGGCATGTGTTTAATACGTCATGGTGCTGAAGGGGTTAGAGGAGGGAAAACACTGACTCGGGCATGTGTTTAATACGTCATGGTGCTGAAGGGGTTAGAGGAGGGAAAACACTGACTCGGGCGTGTGTTTAATACGTCATGGTGCTGAAGGGGTTAGAGGAGGGCAAACACTGACTCGGGCATGTGTTTAATACGTCATGGTGCTGAAGGGGTTAGAGGAGGGAAAACACTGACTCGGGCATGTGTTTAATACGTCATGGTGCTGAAGGGGTTAGACGAGGGCAAACACTGACTCGGGCGTGTGTTTAATACGTCATGGTGCTGAAGGGGTTAGAGGAGGGCAAACACTGACTCGGGCGTGAGTTTAATACGTCATGGTGCTGAAGGGGTTAGAGGAGGGCAAACACTGACTCGGGCATGTGTTTAATACGTCATGGTGCTGAAGGGGTTAGAGGAGGGCAAACACTGACTCGGGCGTGTGTTTAATACGTCATGGTGCTGAAGGGGTTAGAGGAGGGCAAACACTGACTCGGGCGTGTGTTTAATACATCATGGTGCTGAAGGGGTTAGAGGAGGGCAAACACTGACTCGGGCATATGTTTAATACGTCATGGTGCTGAAGGGGTTAGAGGAGGGAAAACACTGACTCGGGCATGTGTTTAATACGTCATGGTGCTGAAGGGGTTAGAGGAGGGAAAACACTGACTCGGGCATGTGTTTAATACGTCATGGTGCTGAAGGGGTTAGATGAGTTAAAACACTGACTCGGGCATGTGTTTAATACGTCATGGTGCTGAAGGGGTTAGAGGAGGGAAAACACTGACTCGGGCATGTGTTTAATACGTCATGGTGCTGAAGGGGTTAGAGGAGGGCAAACACTGACTCGGGCATGTGTTTAATACGTCATGGTGCTGAAGGGGTTAGAGGAGGGCAAACACTGACTCGGGCATGTGTTTAATACATCATGGTGCTGAAGGGGTTAGAGGAGGGCAAACACTGACTCGGGCATGTGTTTAATACATCATGGTGCTGAAGGGGTTAGAGGAGGGCAAACACTGACTCGGGCATGTGTTTAATACGTCATGGTGCTGAAGGGGTTAGAGGAGGGCAAACACTGACTCGGGCATGTGTTTAATACGTCATGGTGCTGAAGGGGTTAGAGGAGGGCAAACACTGACTCGGGCATGTGTTTAATACGTCATGGTGCTGAAGGGGTTAGAGGAGTTAAAACACTGACTCGGGCATGTGTTTAATACGTCATGGTGCTGAAGGGGTTAGAGGAGGGCAAACACTGACTCGGGCATGTGTTTAATACGTCATGGTGCTGAAGGGGTTAGAGGAGTTAAAACACTGACTCGGGCATGTGTTTAATACGTCATGGTGCTGAAGGGGTTAGAGGAGTTAAAACACTGACTCGGGCGTGTGTTTAATACATCATGGTGCTGAAGGGGTTAGAGGAGGGCAAACACTGACTCGGGCATGTGTTTAATACAAATGTTTTAAAATATTGCATCCTGGTGTCAGAATTATTCAATATATTTGTACCACCTTTCACTGCTGACGATTTCACCATAGATATATATATATATAAATGTTTTTAGCCCGGCCGGTAATCGAGCACATTCAAACGATTCTAAGATTAGGACTCATCACGCTAATACGTGATGGATCCTTAGAAACATTTACATTGTAATACTTGTATGCTCAAATATAAAACAAATTATATACATAATGGGTGTGTCCATCGTTTACGTATTCAAATTAGTACACACATTCGATTAAAAGACTTATGTGATTTGTTTTGCTACATTTTTTTTTTCTATGTGATTGAGGGAGGCAAAAGGCATAACTGCCTATAGCGAGTGCCTCCCCCATAGTTGAAAGAGTGACAGGGCCAAAATCAAGGGACGTTCGAGCCAAAATGCCTGGACACACGGAGTTTGAAGCAATTTAAGTCATAGGAAGAGGGAAAGACTGATTCTGGGAGAGAGTTCCAGAGCTCAGCTGTTGAGTAGAAGAAAGTTTGAGAGTAACGTTTCACTCTTGGGTTGGAGAGTTGCACAGAGTAGGGGTGGGATTGAGTTGCAAAGACGGGTACCACGTGCCCTACGTAAAGGAGGTGGTATGCACTGGGATAGCTCTGAGGAACACTGATTATTATAGTAGCGATAGAATAGCGAGAGAGATGCAACATTGCGGCGGAGAGAGAGAGATTGCAGAGAGTTGGTGAGTGGACGGGAGTTAATGATACGATATGATACATATGTAGTCTACTGTACATACTCAATGTGAATGTACCTTTAGACTTCAATTTCAATCCATTACGCATTTGTTAATCCCAAATGCAGAGTATATACAAGGGTATTTTACACTCATGGTTATAGATTTTTTATTCCCAAAAGTCCTCACAAACTTGCCTTGAATCGTCTGATGACGTCTAGAATGACGCTATCGTACCAAACCTCATTAACACACATAAAACTATTCCATTTATCTCCGGGGACGAGCCGTGACTGACGCTTTATGACATTCAATTTGATTATGACTTTAAGGAATGTATCCTAGCTAGATTATCTATTAAAAAGGTTAAGTGAATCTCAGAGGTTCTTTCTATGTTGTACAAAGTCGACTAATAGTACCGAGACAATGAAGTATAATTATGGACTATTGAAATCAAAGGGGTAAAAACAATACATTTTGAAGGCAAAGGACTAAATACTATCACGATTAGAGATATTTGCCTACCACATAGTACCACATAGTACCACATAGTACCACATACAGTATTCTTTTGAAGCTGCATAAAACCGTCTAAATGTAACCAGGATGATGCTATCCTACCGAACCTCATTACTGAATATAAAACTAGCCTGCTTTATTCCTGGCACGAGCTGAGACTGACGCTTAAATACATTAACTTTTGATTATGCCTGTAAATGATGTATCCTACCTATAATTAGTAGATTGCATTCAGTTAAAAAAGGATCTGTTGGATTCAAAGGGTTACTTTATTTTCAGAGCTACTCTAAATGCTGTATAATTTCGTCTATTATTATCAAGACTATAAAGAATACAATCAAGATACATCAAAGAGGCCAATAACATCACGATTATAAGGTATATAATTCACCCTTACCGCAAAGTATTCCGCCTTATCAACTCACCACCTCTTACTAATTCCCTATAATCTCTTTCTACACGCCACAATGTTGCATCTCTTTCACTCTAGTATCGCTATTACAAAAATCAGCATTCTTCAAAGCTCTCTCAGTGCATAACCCGTTCCTTACGGCGACTGAGAGGCACCCGCCTTTCAACACAATCCCACTCCTACTCTGTTCAGCTCTCCAATCCAAGAATTGACAAATTGTCTCAGTCTTCCTACTACTCAACAAGTACATTCTGGAACTCTCTCCCTCAATCAATCTTTCCTTCATCCTATTATTTAGACTGCTTTAAACTTCATTTGTCAAGACATTTTGACCCCAACGTACCCTAATTTGGCTGTCTGTTGCTATTTTTCCTTTGGGTGAGACACTTGTTACAGGCAACCTGCCTTTATTTCCTTCATACACATAAACATAAATAAATAATAACTGTTTATGCTGCATAATCTTCTAAATTTTACCAGAATAACTGTCCTGCCGAAACCTCATTACTGATTATAAAAACTAGCCTGCTTCTCCGGGGACGAACCGTGACTGACGATTTCATACATTCAATTTGATTATGACTTTAATTACGTATCCTAGCTATAAACAGAAAATTGCATTCAGTTCAGGAAGCAAAGAGTTGCTTGATTCCAAGAGGTTCTTTGTAAGCTGCAAAAAGTCGTCTGATACTACCGAGAATATATTGTATATGACTTATATCAAATTAATATATTGTATATGACTTATATCAAATTAATGAAGTGGGCAAACACTCACAAATATCATATTGGTGTTACATAATAGTCTAACCTGTATACAAATAGTCTACAGTCACTCACAATAACCATCGTACCAAACCTCATTACTGAACATAAAACTGGTGAGCTTCTCTCCGGGGACGAGCCGTGACTGACGTTTTAATCTCTACCTTCGCGGAAAAAGGCAATGATGGAAAAATGTGAAGGCTTTCTTTGCTGGGGAATCGGATGCCAATGTTTACCTTAGTTAATGAAGTCGGCGAATAGTCCTGGGAATTGGTGCACATTATTGATTTAGGACTGTGTAAATTGAAGGCATAATGAAATACATAGACAAATAACATGCAGTATGCAACACTTATTACAATACATTATTAACAATTGCATACACACCTAGCCATAAATGTAGTCACCCTCTCACGACCATAGGACGCAGAGGTTGCCAGATTAGCAATCATAAATTGATTACTCTCACTGTTATAATTACCTCTCCAAAATTAGTTTCCTGCCCACAGCTAACTCAAAGACAACTGCAGAGGTTGAAGTAAACAAACTAAAGGTTTATAGATACCCCTGACGGTAACAAAGGATTTAAAGTATCCCTAATAGGCTCAAAAATCGCGTCAGGATGTGAGAGGGTTAATCGTATTGTAAATATCCAGGCAGTAACATACCTATGAAAATAGATAGGAACACATTACAGTCTAGGATCTGCTTAAGGGGAGATATCGACTTGAGGGATTTTTTTCTGGACCCCTTTCTCCCTCATGTTTAGCCCCATTGCTTTTGAGATTTTAAGAACTTTCGCCCCATTTCCGTCAATTTTAAGACCTTTCGTGCCATTTAGGTGTCGATTTTATCCTGGCGAGCGATAGCGAGCCTGTTATTTAAGAGGAACCGGCTTTCAGCCGGGACATTTGTCTACCGAAAAATGTACAAATTTATCTTGAAAGGGGCTCAGGGGGGTGTAATCTTAAGCTTGATGGATATCTAGAGACCAAACTAAAAACCTCCCCTTAAATAAATAATTAAACAAATATTTGACAAGACTTGAATACACTGATGTACGTGTTAACATTGATAACCCAGTGGTGTGACTCTTGGTAGCGGAATAAGAGGATGATGGCCGCCACACCCTTCCTATCACACTGTAGGAGGAGAAAGGCTGACTTGTGCCAGTGGGTTGTGAGAGTGGGTTGTGCCAGTGGGTTGTGAGAGTGGGTTGTGCCAGTGGGTTGTGAGAGTGGGGCGGTGGGGAATAAAGGCCGCACCGCAAGGGGACAGTGGCGGTTTGTTTGGTCTATTTATTAATTTATTCATATATTTTTTTTAGTTTCCTCCCTAGACCTCCATCGAGCTTAGAAAAACACCCCCCTAGACCCCCCTTTAAGATAGATTTGTACATTTTTCGGTAGAAAAATATCCCGGCCAAAGGCCGATTCCTCTTAAAATTACAGGCTCGCTATCTCTCACCAGGAAAGCATCGACATCTAAATGGCACGAAGGGTCCTAATATTGACAAAGAAATGGGGTGAAAGGTCATAAAATCCCCAAACTAATGGAACCAACGTCTTAAAATCTCAAAACTAGTGGGGGCTAAACATTAGGGAGAAGGGGGTCCACAAAAGCGGTATGTCTCCCCTTAGGGCCCCATATTACCTTCAACACTCTCGGTTTAAACAGAAGGAAACAAAGAATGAATAATAATAACAACAAGTCAAGTAGCAGACACCAACTCTCGCTCTGATAGACACAGCCAGACAGATTTAGTGATAATATTGAGTTACACATTTTTCTACCGAAAAAATGAACAATTTTTTTTTGCTGTCAAAACAAAATACACTGTATATATGCTGGCTCGCTACCGCTCGCCAGGAAAATATTGACACCTGAACGGGGGTAAACGTCTTAAACAGTAGGCTGAATGGGGCCGAATGGATAAAAGCCAAATCCTTTTATCCATTCGGCCCCATTCAGCCTACTGTTTTAAGACGTTTACCCCCATCCAGGTGTCAATATTTTCCTGGCGAGCGGTAGCGAGCCACCATATATACAGTATATAGTTTTGTTTTGACAGGAAGCTAAATTTGTACATTTTTCGATAGAAAAATGTCTCCGGCGAAGCCGGATTTCTCCATACAATGCTGGCTCGCTATCGCTCGCCAGGAAGAAATCGACACCTGGATGGGGATAAACGTTTTAAAACAGTAGGCTGAATGAGGCCGAATGGATACAAGCCAGAAAAAGAGAGAAAAGTAGAGAGAGAGAAAAAACAAGTATGTGACCCCCTTAATACAATGGTGGTGGGCGAACCTTTGCATCTGGCTGTGTAGTCTCCCTCAAAAATACCTGCTCTACCTCTAAAACGTTAACTTTGGCTGTGTTATGTGTAAAGACTAATATTACCGCACGTAAAAGTGGTTATAAGCTGAAATTGTGAAAGTGGGTTACGGCGGTGCAGCTTTACTATAAGTCAAAGTGGGTTACGGCGGTGCAGCGTTACTATAAGTCAAAGTGGGTTACGGCGGTGCAGCGTTACTATAAGTCAAAGTCAATATTTCGCAGACAATCTTAGACATTTGCTGTATCATATTAACTTGCTATTGCTTTTCCTGAAGGGGGAAGGGTTTATTTTTTGGTCGATTATTTCATATATACATTTTATTATTTTTTAAATTTCCTCCTAGATCTCCATCAAACTTAAAATAACATCCATTAGATCCCACTTCTACATTATTTTTTTACATTTTTCGGTAGAAAAATTTCCCGGCCGAGGGCCGGTTCTTCCAAAATTACAGGGTCACTATCGTTCGCCAGGAAAAAAATCGACACCTAAATAGCAAGAAAGGTCTTAATATTGTCAAAGAAATGGGGCGAAAGGTCTTAAAATCATAAAACTATAATGAGGCAAACCTCCTAAAATTTGAAAACTAATGGGGCTAAACATGAGGGAGAAAGAGGTCTAAAAAAAAGACCCAGCTCCTCTTAGGTTGCTGTACGTGTCTAATAACCCGTGACTACCATTATTTACGTGTCTAATAACCCGTGACTACCATTATTTACGTGTCTAATAACCCGTGACTACCATTATTTACGTGTCTAATAACCCGTGACTACCATTATTTTCGTGTCTAATAACCCGTGACTACCATTATTTACGTGTCTAATAACCCGTGACTACCATTATTTACATGTCTAATAACCCGTGACTACCATTATTTACGTTTCTAATAACCCGTGACTACCATTATTTACGTGTCTAATAACCCGTGACTACCATTATTTACGTGTCTAATAACCCGTGACTACCATTATTTACGTGTCTAATAACCCGTGACTACCATTATTTTCGTGTCTAATAACCCGTGACTACCATTATTTACGTGTCTAATAACCCGTGACTACCATTATTTACGTGTCTAATAACCCGTGACTACCATTATTTACGTGTCTAATAACCCGTGACTACCATTATTTTAGTGTCTAATAACCCGTGACTACCATTATTTACGTGTCTAATAACCCGTGACTACCATTATTTACGTGTCTAATAACCCGTGACTACCATTATTTACGTGTCTAATAACCCGTGACTACCATTATTTACGTGTCTAATAACCCGTGACTACCATAAATTACAGGCTCGTTATCGCACGCCAGGAAAAAATCGACACCTAAATGGCACGAAAGGGCTTATAATTGACAGAATTGAGGTGAAAGATCATAACATCGCCAAACTAATGGGGCGAACGTCTTAAAACCTCAAAAGCAATGGGGTTAAACATGAGGGAGAAAGGGGACAAGAAAAAATCCCTCAAGTTGAAATCTGTCCTTAATCCCAGCCAAATGCCAAAGCAATTCGTTCCCTTCTCTTGCTTATTTACGGGGAAGGATTGCTAGCCCACCCGCCCATTGTTGTGTATAGTGTGTGAGGTGCGTGTGGAGGGTTATCGTACTGTAGGAAGGGCTGTGGATGTGAATGTAGTCTGTAACCTGTGTAATCAGCTCGCTCCATACTGATCAGGTTCTAGCATATACTTTAGTACATGCGACACTAATCTACCGCACCTCTACTGTCTGTCATTACAGTGAAAAGTGCGGAATTCCATGCCCTCCGGCCAATAAACCTTTTGTTATGGCACTTACTCTTTGTTTGTGGAGTTGTGTGATATTGAAGTATAGCTCTCTCTCTCTCTCTCTCTCTCTCTCTCTCTCTCTCTCTCTCTCTCTCTCTCTCTCACTCTCTCTCTCTCTCTCTCTCTCTCTCTCTCCTCTCTCTCTCTCTCTCCTCTCTCTCTCTCTCTCTCTCTCTCTCTCTCTCTCTCTCTCTCTACTCTCTCTCTCTCTCTCCTCTCTCTCCTCTCTTATCTCCCTCTCTCTCTCCTCTTCTCCTCTCTCTTTCTCCTCTCTCCCTCCTCTCTCTCTCTCTCTCTCTCCTTTCTCTCCTATTCTCCTCTCTCCTCCTCTCTCTTCCTCCCTCTCTCTCCTCTCTCTTCTCTTCCTTCTTCCCTCTTCTCTTCCTCTCTCTTATTCTCCCTTCCTCCCCTCTCTCCTCCTCCTCTTCTCTTCTCTCTCCTCCCTCTTCTCTCTCCTCCCTCTTCTCTTCCTCCCTCTTCTCTCCCTCTCCCTTTCCTCCCTCTCTCTTCCTCCCTCTTCCTCCTCTTTCTCTTCCTCCCTCTTCTCTTCCTCACTTGTCTTCCTCCCTTCCCTTCCTCCCTTCTCTTCCTCCCTTCTCTTCCTCCCTTCTCTTCCTCCCTGCCCTTCCTCCCTTCTCTTCCTCCCTTCTCTTCCTCCCTCTTCTCTTCCTCCCTCTTCTCTTCCTCCCTCTTCTCTTCCTCCCTCTTCTCTTCCTCCCTCTTCTCTTCCTCCCTCTTCTCTTGCTCGCTCTTCTCTTCCTCCCTCTTCTCTTCCTCCCTCTTCTCTTCCCCCTCTTCTCTTCCTCCCTCGTCTCTTCCCTCCCTCTTCTCTTCCTTCCTCCCCTCGTCTCCTCTCTTCCTTCCTCCCTCTTCTCCTTCCTCCCCTCTTCTCTTCCTCTCTTCTCCCTCTTCTCTTTCCTTCCCTCTCTTTATGGACTTAATAAGGCTACTTTGGGTTTAGTAATATATTGATCTGCAACTAACTGCTTAAGGGGAGGTTGTTGTTTCTTTCCTGGCCCCCCTTCTCTCACATGTTTAGTCCCATTAGTTGTAAGATTTTAAGACATTCAACCCATAGTTGATTTGCAACTTTATTTCATTACATGACAATGTTAACCTTTCGTGCATTTGTTGACAATGTTGCGTGTGATGTGATGTGTGTGTGTGTGTGTGTGTGTGTGTGTGTGTGTGTGTGTGTGTGTGTGTGTGTGTGTGTGTGTGTGTGTGTGTGTGTGTGCGTGTGTCTAGGGAGCAAACTAGACACATACACACACACAGATATAGACACACACACACACACACATAGGTATATACATACACACACACACACAGGTATAGACACAGGCACAGGTATAGACACACATACACACACACATATAGACATACACACACACACAGGTATAGAGAGCACACACACACAGGTATAGACACACACATACACACAGGTATAAATACACACAGACACAGGTATATATATAAAACAGACAGGTATAGATACACACACACACACACACAAACATATCATAGAGAGGGATGGAGGTGAGAGAACAAGAGGTCACAACTACAAACTGAAAGTGCCTAATAGTAAATCTGATCTGAAAAGTAAAAGATTTCCTACCAACTCGATTAGTGGATGGAACAAATTGCCAGCCGAAGTAGTGTCTGCACCATCAGTGCATAGTTTCAAAGCACGGTATGACAAACATAACTTAGGAGGCGGGAATTAACGAGCATGCTCACTCCCGCAAATACAACTAGTGTAAGTACAGGTATAGATACAAACACACACACACACAGGTATAAAAACACACACACACACACACACACAGACAGACACACTTACATTTATCAATACCTACACACACGCAAATGCACACCACATACAGTCGTCCACACATACAGTACACACCCACACATAATGCACACCACATACAGTCGTCCACACATACAGTACACACTCACACATAATGCACACCACATACAGTCGTCCACACATACAGTACACACCCACACATAATGCACACCACATACAGTCGTCCACACATACAGTACACACCCACACATAATGCACACCACATACAGTCGTTCACACATACAGTACACACCCACACATAATGCACACCACATACAGTCGTCCACACATACAGTACACGCCCACACATAATGCACACCACATACAGTCGTCCACACATACAGTACACACCCACACATACAGTACACACCCACACATAATGCACACCACATACAGTCGTCCACACATACAGTACACACCCACACATAATGCACACCACATACAGTCGTCCACACATACAGTACACACCCACACATAATGCACACCACATACAGTAAACACCCACACATAATCGAATCTGGCATACTGTATATTTACCCCCTAGCACGCTCTCTCTCTCTCTCTCTCTCTCTAAGTGTATATTTGAAAGATTTTAATTTTTCACTTTCTCCTGCTTTTTAACCACACACAGTGTGTTTTATTATATGCGATCCATACTATATGTATCTGTTCTGAGCAATAAACATATATATAGTATTCAGTACTCTCTCTCTCTCTCTCTCTCTCTCTCTCTCTCCCCCTAAGGCCCCCATCCCTGATTCTCCACACCATGATATATTGCGTTTTCCTTGGCAGTAATTTCGCCTACTAGTCGTTTTGCTCGTATTCTGTGTTGTGTCGCCAATGTTAAACCGAACTTTAGTATTATACCTACATCTAACTTAGTCTAACCTTAACAGAATCCACCTTAATAAAAGCTACCCTATACTTAAGGGAACCCACCTCGCTTTTTTGCTCTTTCTCTCCCTCCCTCTTTGGCTTGTATCCATTCGGCCCCATTCAGCCTACTATTTTAAGACGTTTACCCCAATCCAGGTGTCAATATTTTCCTGGCGAGCGGTAGCGAGGCAGCATATATATATATTTTTGTTTTGACAGCAAGCTAAATTTGTACATTTTTCGATAGAAAAAGTCTCCGGCGAAGCCAGATTTCTCCATACAATGCTGGCTCGTTATCGCTCGCCAGGAAGAAATCGACACCTGGATGAGGATAAACGTCTTAAAACAGTTGGCTGAATGGGGTCGAATTAATACAAGCCAGGGAAAGAGAGAAAAGGAGAAAAAGATAAAAACAAGCCGATGACCTTTCGTGCCATTTAGGTGTGGATTTTTTCCTGGCGAGCAGTAGCGAGCCTGTAATTTTAAGAGGGACCGGCCTTCGACCGGGAAATTTTTCTACCGAAAAATTTACACATTTACCTTGAAATGGGGTCTCGGGGATGTTTTTAAAAGCTTGATGAAGACCTAGCGAGGAAACTAAAATAAATATATAAATAAAATAAAATAAAAATGATTGAATGAAAAAGATAGACCAACAAATGACATAACGACTCCTTAATCTAGTCCTCACTCTGCTTTCTCCTCACCAAAGCCAACCTACACATCAGTCTTTCTCCTCACCAAAGCCAACCTACACACCATTCTTTCTCCTCACCAAAGCCAACCTACACATCATTCTTTCTCCTCACCAAAGCCAACCTACACATCATTCTTTCAATCAGGTAACCAATTTGTCCTTCATTGGTATTTCTGCCAAATGATTTTATTCAATTCATGAAGGACCTCTAGGCTCTTCAAAAGATTGCATTTAACCCGCTAACTCTGATAGGTAGGCTATTCTTTAAGGGAGGATGGACGTATTTCTTTCCTCATTTATATATATATATTTGATTTATTAGTTTCCTACCTAGACTTCCATCAAGCTTAAAAAAAAAAAACACCGCAAAAACCCTCCAAGATTTATTTGTGAATTTTTCGATAGAAAAATTTCCCGGCCGAAGGCCAATTCCTCTTAAAATTACAGGCTCGCTATCGCTCGTCAGGAACAAATCGACACGAAAATTAGACGAAAAGTCTTAACATTGAGAAAGAAATGGGGTGAAAGGTCTTAATATTTCCAAAATCTGAAGAGTAATGGGGCTAAATATGAAGAAGAAGAGGGTCCAGAAAAACAATCCATATCCCCTTAATTAAATACAGTCGTCTACAGCTAGGTAGAATTAAACACCAAACAATTCGTCATCAGATTGAAAGGGTTAACCTAAACCCAAACTTAATACAGGACCTGCACTTGTGGACAAAGTATGTAGAGTCCAGGGGAACATGGAATTACACCAAACAGCCATATTCCTAAACGGCCACAACCAAAACGGCCATCGTTGTGAAAGTTAGGTTGGATTAGATTTGGTTAGATTAGCTGTTGAACTGATGATAATTGTCTGTAATCATTATATTTTGGGTCATTCTGGTTGTGGCCGTATAGGAGTGTGGCTGTTTAGGAGAGTGGCCGCTTAGACTTGAAACCGCGAACATTACTTGTGGGCGAAGGGACCTTGCTTCTTCCCTACCAAACCCCCAGAGGGAGGAGAGGATAGCGGAGTGACGGAAACTTAATAGCTTTTTGGATACAAATAAGTAAAATATGCATTAAATACAGCTTATTGGTTTAATGGAAATATAAGCAAAAATATAAGATACGCTACATTTTCTATCTGTATACCGATTACGTACCTATCTATCTATCTATCTAACAAACGATGAGACATACTCTAGGTTAGTCAGGTCACAGTGAATTGTAAATGACAAACGAAACTAAATTGATGAACTCTAGTTATGAATCATGGCTCTTTAGGGTATCTTTCTCTCTCTCTCATATATATATATATATATGTTATAATATATATATATATATATATATATATATATATATATATATATATAGGTTATAATATATATATATATATATATATATATATATATATATATATATATATTTATATATATACAGAGCGGTTGCACAACATTTCCCCATAGGGAATTCCTGTGTATTGCCCTGCCTATAGGGTATTCCTATATATATATGATCTGCATCTGTATGTGGTAACCCAGGTTCGAATCCCGGTGGATCACATGCTTGCTTTCATTAATTTCTTTGGGAGATGCTTGGTGTTGGAGTGCAATACATATAAATAGATTCTTCAGCTCTCTTGCAAATACACAGGAATTCCCTATGGGGAAATGATTCGCGACCGCTATATATATATATATATATATATATATATATATATATATATATATATATATATATATATATATAGAGAGAGAGAGAGAGAGAGAGAGGTATATGATTTAATAATGAAATCACTTTATTTTTGTCTAACTTTAAAATAGCCTCTCCAACTCAAGAGGCTAGATGATGATGAGAGTTGGATATATTGAGCCGGAAAGTTTATGATTAGATATAGTGGTTTATACAGCTGGAGGGAGGGGGGGAGGGGAAGAGCGGGTGGGAAAGCAGGAAAAAGAGGGGAAGAAGAAGACGGAGAGAAAAGGGAGGAGGAGAGAAGAAGAAAAGGAGAAAAGGAGGAACTGAGACAGGAGGAAGAAGGGGGATGAACAAGGAGAGGAGGGGAGGAGAGGAAGAAGAGGGAGGGGAGATAAGAGGAGAGGAAGAAGAGGAAGGGGAGATAAGAGGGGAGGAGAGGAAGAAGAGGGAGGGGAGATAAGAGGGGAGGAGAGGAAGAAGAGGGGAGATAAGAGGGGAGGAAAGGAAGAAGAGGGAGGGGAGAGAAGAGGAGATAGGAGGGGCAAGAGGAGAGAAGAGGAAGAGGAGCGAGAGGGAAGGAAGAAGAGGGAGAGGAGAGAAGAGGGAAAAGAAAGGAGAAGAGGAGCGAGTGGGGACAGGAGGAAGAGGGGGAAGAAGAGGGAGGGGAGTAAGAAGGGAGAGAGAGGGGGGGGGGACAGGAGGAAGACGGAGAGTAGAGGAAACTGAGGTAAGAACAGGAAGGGATAGGAGAGAGAGATGTACATAGATTTACATAGATACACTGACCGCACAGACCTTACGATCCAAGCGAGGTGGTTAAGACTTCATTCTAGTAGAGATAGCCAACCCGAGAGTAAGGGACAGTGGAAGGACAGGATAGCAAAGAAGAAGAAGAGAGAGAGAGAGAGAGAGAGAGAGAGAGAGAGAGAGAGAGAGAGAGAGAGAGAGAGAGAGAGAGAGAGAGAGAGAGAGACTAGATATAGAGATAGATAACTAGATAGAGTACAATATCTCATCAGGGGTAAAAAAAAACTCTAGTAGAGAGCTGGAGGCAAAGTTGTTATCGAATTTGCGATAGAGGGTAACAGACCAGAAGGATATCAGAGGAAGGAGGTGGTAGAGGAAGGAGAGATGGAAAGATAAATGAACAATAAACAATACATAACAAAGGAAAATAAATAGCAGGAGAGGAAGGCGAAGAAGAGGAATGAGTAAATAAATAATAAATAAGGATAAATACTAATGCAATAATAAACTAACGCACAATAACATCCAATAATAAATCTAAATAAAACACGTCCTCAGCCACAATAATTACATAAATCACATCGAGAGGAAATCTGTCTAGTTCAGGACGCATATATTCTTACCTTTCTATCTGCAATATATGACACACATTAAACGTAGATTTTTTTTTTTTTTTTTTCTATATTCCACCCTCTCGGGCATAGGCTGATAGCCTTTACACTCTACCGCTGAACACGGTGAGGCCCGTGAGGTCTTGTTCCAGTCTAGGGAGGGACAAGGTTAAGAGATACAACGGGAGGGAGACATGCGAAGCACCCACTCACGGCTCGAACCCAACTCCATCTAGAAAGCTGCTTCGCCCCCCCCCCCGCAGTCACAGTCTCACTCTCCAGGCTCGGACCCTCACTCTCAGAACGCCACCTATTGAGCAATTAACTCACTAGGCATTGCCCCCCTGTAGCATATTTTGAATATGGGAATATTCATACAGTGCTATTTAATCGGGGAACAATGAGGGTATTTCGTTTAGGCATTTCGGTGTGCTGTGGTAATGCACTGAAACTAGGTACAGCACAAATTCCATCCCAATAATATCTTCCCATTGACATATTGGGATTCGAACCCGGGTCCATTGGATTACCAGTCCAGTGGCAAGACCACTCTGCCACACCTCCCCAAATGAAATGTTATTTGAGAACACAAATATAAACGTTATTTGTAATGCAAGTGTTCCATATAATATCAAATAGCACTATACGATGTTCATGTTCCACGTACAGTCGGCCTAATAAGTCATGTCTCAGCACTAAGTATAATTTGATCAATTATATATATATATCGACGTATACTAGTCAACAAAATCATTTTTTTTTTCTGGCATGGGAACTAAGAGCAGTTTTAGACTAATTTTGAGGTGCTGAATCCAAATCTGATCTCAGATTTGCTCTATCACATCACATTTTTGTGCTATCGGTATACCCTATTTTCATGGATTTTGCCAAAAATTAACTTTTCGTCACTCATTGCGGATGGTCAGTGATTGCTTTATTGTTAGAATATGGCGTTTTATTTTTAGGATAGTGTGTTTATAATAGTGAGGGTTCAATCCCAATAGGACACTCTGTAAAAACTATAAGAAGAGTATGCCAACATCAAGATTGTTCTGGAGAGGTTGCAATACCATGATCATGGATGGGTAATTTGTGTGGATTTGAAAATGGTGAACTTTCTGCTGGGCCAGCAAGGAGGTTACACAAAATACCCCTGTTTCCTGTGCTACTGGGACAGTAGGGCTACAGTAGACCACTGGGTGAAAAAGAAATGGCCACCAAGAAACAGTTTGACGCCTGGTGACAAGAACATCATTAATGACCCTCTGGTTGATAGGAAAAACATTGTCTTTCCCGCACTGCACATAACACATTGTCTTTCCCCCACTGCACATAAAACATTGTCTTTCCCGCACTGCACATAAAACATTGTCTTTCCCCCACTGCACAACTGCACATAAAACATTGTCTTTCCCCCACTGCACATAAAACACTGTCTTTCCCCCACCGCACGTAAAAAACATTGTCTTTCCCCCACTGCACATAAAACATTGTCTTTCCCCCACTGCACATAAAACATTGTCTTTCCCCCACTGCACATAAAACATTGTCTTTCCCCCACTGCACATAAAACATTGTCTTTTCCCCACTGCACATAAAACATTGTCTTTCCCCCACTGCACATAAAACATTGTCTTTCCCCCACTGCACATAAAACATTGTCTTTTCCCCACTGCACATAAAACATTGTCTTTCCCCCACTGCACATAAAACATTGTCTTTTCCCCACTGCACATACAACTTGGTTTGATGAAGCAATTCGTCAATGCTCTTGATCACAGTGGAGACTGCTTCAGCTGTATATGTTCAACCTTTCCAAGTCTCAGTGACGAGAAGAAAAAGGCAGGAATATTTGATGCGGCAGAGGCTAGAGCTTGGAATGCATTCTCTGATGTGGTGAAGAATTTCCTTGGGAACAGGAAGGCTGACAACTATCAAGAGATTGTGGAGGAGCTGCTCTTGAGTTTGCAAGCACTTGGATGTAGAATGAGCATCAAGGTGCACTACTTACATAGTCATGTTTGCGTGATGTGAGTGAAGAGCAAGGTGAACGCCTTCATCAAAACATTAAAGTAATGGAAGAACGTTACCAAGGCCGATGGGACTCAAACATGATGGCAGATTACTGCTGGAGCTTGATGAGAGACATTCCAGAAGCTGTACATCAGAGATCGTCAAAGAAGAGGAAGTGTATGCAGTTGTAACATGACCACAATGAATAGACTTTATGTACATAGTTTTGTTATCTTCACACTTAATTCTTACATGCTAATGTGCATTCACTCTCACAACTTTGTGCTACGACTCATTACATTTTTGTATCTATGTATGTTTAATTCTTCCATTATGAGCATAAATTGTTGTTTCTTGCGAAAATGCAAGATTTTGTATCTCGAAAACCTGATGTGATAGACAAAAACTGATGACAGATTTGGATTCAGCACACCAAAATTAGCTAAAATCCATTGGAATACTTTGTGCCAGAAAAATCGTGTTGACAGGTATCAGCAATATCTATAACTTGATGTATTCGTTTCGAGCGAGATATACAAACGTGATCCTACACTTATCCACCCTATTCAACATCTGACAGACAATAATACAGCACAGAGCCAAACGTAAGGACAGCTGAAACATGACTTATTAGCGCGACTGTACAGTACATGCTATTGTATCTCCCGTATGAGAAGATACTGAAGTCTTGTCAGCGTTTGGAAGAACATTCGTTTAATGGAGGTATTCATTTTGTGCAATGCTTAATGTTATTGTCATATCATTTTGTCGTAGGTATATACTACATAAGGCACTCAAAAGCCTTCCGGTTCTTGCCATTCATCGCGGGGATTTTCCAACCTGGTCCAGGCAATGTCATTACCCATATCCCCCCCCCCCCCCCCCAACCTGATTCGGGAAATTGCTGATATTGTCAGTGTCGTTGGACATACTTGAAAGACCGCGTATTTTGGTCGCCAACATTGTTTACATTATTATATTGGCGAGTAACCGCAGACGCCTTCCCTGTCTTCCCTGCTGCAGCCGCGCTCCTACCGCAGTGCATCAATCGCTTGTAAACGTGGTATATATTTAAAAAGCCTGGCCGCTCATCATGGCAAAATTTTACATGTGCTTTAGACCTCTGGAAAACTTGGTCACCATAATTTTTCAAGGGGATAAGACTTAGTCCCACACTCGCCTTCCTTGTGTTATTCTTGTATTTGCTGTATATTGTTAACTAAGCTGTTGTTTTAAGCCAAACACTAATGTGCATATTAAGCCTGTAATAAAGTCAACCCGTACTGATTTTCAATGGTTCGAGTCCCACCCTCCAATCACTGGAGGTGAAATCCCTCTTAATTACCTTTTGCAGGGGATATCCCAGAAGCCGGGCCACTCATCCTTACGATATTTGACATGTGTATTGAGGCTATCGATTTCCAAGGGGCTAGGTCCCTCCCTAACAAAGCACGGGGTCATTTTGTGTGTGTTTATCTTATATTTGCTGTGTCTTTTTAATTTTTGTTCTCAGAGCAGAAATATAGGTATGCATTAAGCTAACGCTAAATCTGATCCCAACCGATTTTCATAGATTTGGGTCCCTCCTTTCTATCGCTAGGAATCAATCACCAAAAACAGGGTATATCACAGAACCCGAGCCAAGCTTGGCTGTGAAACTTAATATATTTAATACTTTTATGTTGTAGCATAATACTATACTTTTCAAGACTCTAGGTCCGCCCATCCCCAGAGACGCTTATCCCACCACTGCATTGCCATCAGTAGTTCCACATTACATTGATATACTCTAACACATTTTATATAACTTTGGATCAAGGAAGGTATTCAGATCATTTTAGACCTATGTCAAACAAAATTTCTAGTGGCTTAATCTCCCTCAATCCCCAATAGACAAGTTTACACATACCTTGGTTTTGAAATGTTGTCTCTTTATGCCGCACGACCGATCTCTAGGTTGTGCAACCAATTATTGCTGCATCACCGAACTTCTGGCTTCGTGGCTCAACTTATTTTAATTTACTGTTTACCTCATCGAATCGACAGTTTATAATTGATTACATAGAGTGACCATGGCTCACCCAAAACAGTATCCCATGGCTCATTGGTCGGTAACTACTGTCTTAATCTAGAGGATGATTTTTTTTTGCAAACAGATTGAGCTCTCTTTACTTAGCCTCCCCAACTAGCAGCTTTTCCCTGTCTGTCAGTTAACTAGGTGCTGGTTCGCCTTCCTGAACTCACAGTAATACTATTTTCATTTCATACTCCTTCACACTCTCCACGCCATGTAGTGAGCTTATGCTAAGATATACAAAGTCAAATGAGAACTACTTTTACACTAGGTACAATTTCTCAATGCTTATTTTGAATATGGAAATACTAATATAATACTTATGGAGTGGATGCAATAAGGGTGTCTTTATGCCAAATCAGTAGATTTTGTGGTATTTTACAGAAACTAAGTACCGGTATATAGACCAAATTCTTTGCTAATAACATTTTCCATTATCACGTCGCTTATTAACCATGGAACTAGTGGTAACTATTAAAAAAAAAAAAAAACACACACACACACACACACTCACACAAGGACCACTCCATTACATCTCCCCTGGCCTTGTAATGCAGTAATGAAGAGGGAGAAGAAAAAGGAGTAGATATGAAGAGGAGAAGGAGGAGGAGCCAGATCGAGTGACAGAACGAATGAGAGCAAGTAAAGTAGAAGGGAAACGATTAGGCGAAAGTTGCAGAAGACGTAGTAGAGAGGGAAAGAACAGTAGTGATTGTATGTATTAATACTTGACGACTCATTATTACCGAATTATCATCCACATTGAGTCGTTTACATTAATTTAATCTAGCATTACGAATAGTTATGACATTAATAAGAAAAACAATTAAAGGGTTTTCTCTGGTTATTGCATATATTACACTTCATTTTCAACGTATCACACGACATAAAATAATATATAAATATACAATTAGGAATTATGAAAGTTAATTTAGCAAAGCATTTCGTTTCATTAAATAATTACGAACACCAAAATTTGCCATGGACATCATCTGCTGTTTTCTATCGTATCAAGATGTTGCTAGTAAGTAATGTGGTAATTTGATCTTACACTGTATATTGGTTAAACATGATCGCACCCAGCTGTAACAACATGGGTTATACCCCACAGGCAACGTTGTATATGCTCTCTCTCTCTCTCTCTCTCTCTCTCACACACACACACCCACCCACCCACCCACACAACGACCGCTTGCTTCCTTCCAATAACTTAGTTCCCAATAGCCCCTTAAACTACCTTAATGGCCTACCCTGTAACACACACACACACACACACACACACACCTCGGCCACAATACAATATTATACAACACAACACAAAAACACCAACACGTAAAGTACCAGAACCAAGAAAAACAACATATACACCATTTGCTTCAACTCCGTGTAACACCAACTACGCAATGCAAGAAGCAACATAACACGATATAACTAAATACAAACATCACAAAACAACAAAATAGCCCCCCACACACCTTTCCAATTCAGTTCCCTCCCATTGCACCTTATGGGGAGATGGCTCGGTTTTCTAGTCCCCCTACTCCCTCATGTTTAGCCCTATTTGTTTTTCTATTTTAAGACGTTCGGCTCATTAGTTTGGCGATTTTAAGACTTTTCGCCTCATTTTTAGTCAATATTAACACTTTTCGTTTCATTTAGGTGTCGATTTGTTCTTGACGAGCGATAGCGAGCCTGTAATTTAAGAGAACCGGCCTTTGACCAGGACATTTGTCTATCGAAAGGAAGTTATTGGGTTCTTTTTTTGTTTAAGCTTGATGGAGGTCTAGGGAAGAAACTAAACAAATTATAAGCAGATACATACATATGAGGAAATATATATGCACATCCCTCCTTAAATATATGCACATCCCTCCTTAAATTAGCTTATTGGTCTCCTCTGGAAGTCACATATAGGACACCACCAGCGCCAACACAGCGTCATGCATCGCAACACAAAGTAACACAATACCCAGGCAACAGACCGCAATACAAAACAACACACCATCACAATGCACAATTAAGCAACACCTAGCAACATATACACATACTAGCCAACCCAACGGAACACATTACACTACAACAAAACACAATATACTGCAACACACATACACGCACGCACGCACACACACACACCAAACGACTGTTCCCTGCCAATAAGTTAGCTTCCCAATAGCACCTTAAAATAAGCTTAATGGTCTCCCCTGAAACACTTGCATACCACCCATGCCACAGCACAACACAATATGCAGGCCACAAAACACAACACTACCGCAATACAATTTACCAAGAGGGTGCAACATCATGCGCTTAGAATATTCTCATAGTACACGGTCAAATAGCAACTTTGCTTATAGTGCAGCGTGAACACCTGGTTTCGTAAATACACAGACCACAGGAATCAACAACAAACCACAACACATAACACTTATGCCACAAAATGCAACATATCTTTTATCGTCAAATTTCGATGGTTAACATATTCCCGGCAACATTACTGGGATGTTTTACGCTGATATCGGATAATAAACTGAAGAAAACTTAGATTAACTTAGGTGGCAGAATTACTATAAAACCTCACTTCTTAAGCTGCTAAATCTTCGTTGATGATAAAAGTTGAGGGAAAATACTCTCGTGTGATACAGGCTCTACATAACTGCTTATAGTCACAATATAACGTTGGTGGGGGCTGAAATTATTGACATTATTGCATCAGGAAGTCGCATGTATTCCTTACTCTATAATATTTTGAGGTATGCATAATATACCACTACCACATCACTATCACTACCCCACCACCGCCACCACCACCCCAGGAGTCAGAGGGTAGTAGAGAGGGTCGTTTGGGGGCAATGGGTGATGGTTGTTAAGGGAGCCCACCTCGCTTTTTTTTATCTTTCTCTCCCTCTCTCTTTGGCTTGTATCCATTCGGCCCAATTCAGCCTACTGTTTTAAGACGCTTACCCACATCCAGGTGTCAATATTTTCCTGGCGAGCGGTAGCGAGCCAGCTTATCTATATTTTTGTTTTGACCGCAAGCTAAATTTGTACATTTTTCGATAGAAAAATGTCTCCGGCGAAGCCGGATTTCTCCATAAAATGCTGGCTCGCGGTTTACAACAGTTGGCTGAATGGGGCCGAATGGATACAAGCCAGAGAAAGAGTGAAAATGAAAGAAAGAGAAAAAAAAGCAGGTGACCCCCCCTCCCCCCCCCCCCCCTTAACTGCAGCAGACAGGTACTGTAATTAGAGCTTAATGGGTTGTCCCTCGGTTTCCTCTGTGTGTCAAGCTCTCGTTGTCTTTATTACGTCTATCTTTAACTTCAACAATCCTAATATTGACACACCACAAGAAAAACACAACAATACCACACCTACTACCACAACACAACAATACCACACCTACCACCACAACACAACAATACCACACCTACTACCACAACACAACAATACCACACCTACTACCACAACACAACAATACCACACCTACCACCACAACACAACAATACCACACCTACTACCACAACGCAACAATACCACACCTACTACCACAACAACAACACAACAATACCACACCTACCACCACAACACAACAATACCACACCTACTACCACAACACAACAATACCACACCTACTACCACAACACAATACCACACCTACTACCACAACACTACCACACCTACTACCACAACACAACAATACCACACCTACTACCACAACACAATACCACACCTACTACCACAACACAACAATACCACACCTACTACCACAACACAACAATACCACACCTACTACCACAACACAACAATACCACACCTACTACCACAACACAACAATACCACACCTACTACCACAACAATACCACACCTACTACCACAACACAACAATACCACACCTACTACCACAACACAATAGTACCACACCTACCACCACAACTCAACAATACCACACCTACTACCACACACCACACCCTGCAACCACACCTACTACCACACACCACACCCTGCAACCACACCTACTACCACAACAACAAATAGTACCACACCTATTAACACAATACCACACCTACCACCACAACTCAACAATACCACACCTACCACCACAACTCAACACTACCACACCTACCACCACAACACAACAATACCACACCTATTAACACAATACCACACCTACTACCACAACACAACAATACCACACCTACCACCACAACACAGCATTACCACACTTACTACCACAACACAAACACAAAAACAGAACATCACAACAATACCACAACCAAGGCGTCAGAGGGTAATAGAGAGAGTCTTTTGGGAGCAACAGGTGGTTCACTAATTACAGTAGACAGGCAATTACTGTTTAGTGAGTAGTCTCTGTGTTTCCTCTGGGTTTCAAAGCTTGTAGTCTCTACCTGCCTCTTTAACAATCATAACCTTAACACTACCACCACAGTACAAGACTGCCAAGCCATTAACTTAAGGGGAGATAGGTCGTTTGTCTGGATCCCTTTCTCCCTCGTGTTTAGCCCCATTAGTTTCGACAATTTAAAACGTTCGGCGATTTTAACACCTTTAACTCCATTTCGTTGTCAATTTTTAAGAACTATCGTGCCTTTTAGATGTCGATTTTTTTCCTGGCGAGTGATAGCGAGTCTGTAATTATAAGAGGAACCGGCCTTCGGCTGTGACATTTGTCTTCCGAAAAATGTACACATTTATCTTGAGGAAGGGGAGGGGGGGTATAGGGGGTGTTTTTCTAAGTTTGAGGGAGTTCTATCGAGGAAACTAAAAAAAAAAAAAAAAAAAACACACACACACACACACACACACTACATCACCACATTATAACACTACAGATATCATAACACTACCATAGAATTACCACAACTCAACGAAACCACCATGTCACAATAGTACCACAGCACATACCACACTACAACCTCACAACCTTAACAATACCACAACCACACCATTACTACAACTTCCACACCACCACCCCTGCATAGGGCTGTAGAGAGGGTCGCTTGGGGCAACAGGTGAAGGGGGCAACATGGTCGTTAACTGCAGCAGACAGGTAATTAGAGATTAGTGGGTTGTCTCGGAATTACCTCTGGGTGATCAAGCTTTTTGCATCTGTGTCATTAAATTAATACCCTAGCATTTTATGAATATTCCTATATTCAATATATGCTATGGTAGCAGTGCCTAGTGAGGAAATCGTTCAATAGGTGGTGTTTAAGAGAGAGGTGTCCGAGATTGTGAGAGGAGTTGGCGAGACAGTGGCGATGCAGTTTCGAGTAGTCAGAGTTGGAACGGGCAACAAATGGACAACCAGGCGTCGTAGGTCTACGAAGGTAAGACCACGAACGAGGCTTGGTTGCAACACTCAAACTGTCTTGGTGTATCATTCGCCATCTAGGGCAAGTCCTCCTAACTTCACTGCTGAGCGGTTGAATCTACAGGCATCATTCCATCATTACCACACATCTGCAAAACTATCACAATCACAACTCCATCCCATCATACCACTAAACACTACGTTGGTACATCTCTACAACCAAACAATCACGACTTTACCACTTCATAACACTACCACGTTATACACACAACATATCAACACCACCTTCGCAACCATCACCCCAGGAGTCCGATGGTAGTATAGAGAGTGGTTTGGGGGCAACAGGCGGGTCGTTAACTGCAGCAGACAGGTAATTAGAGCTTAGCGGATTGTCTCTCTGTTTCCTCTGTGTGTGAACCTTATAGTTTCTCTTATTGTCTCTGTGATTATCCTAACCACACCCATAATAATACCACACACACAAGACTACCACACCACACCACCATTACACCACAAACCACGGGAATCAGAGGGTGGTAGAGAGAGTAGTTTGTGGGCAACGGGTGATGGTACTTTACTGCAGCAGACAGTTACTGGTAATTACAGTTTAGTGGGCTGTCTCCCAGTTTCCTCTGGGTGTCAACAATTCCTCTCTGTTGTTGTCTCTTTAGTGTAACCATGTGAACATTCCATGCCCCATCTTGCTTATGGTCATACTTAAACTACTCTTACATAGATTCAGATTACTAGTGAGGTGTATCATGTACAATACAATCATGATCAAAAGTCGTCTGCTACCTCCATAACGTCAGCTCTAGTTATCTTCCTTTATGGAAGTGAAAACAATCCTTAATTAAGGTATATAAATAAAGCCTTTTATTTTCAAGGTTTCTTAAGTGTGTTGCAGGAGTTTTTTTTATTTTGTTATTTTTTTATTAATCCAATTGATGAAAATCAACTTGAATGTATGAAGATGGAACACTGCAACGTTGTGTCCGTGATTGTAAAACTGTCTGCACAAGTAGCAGGCCGGTACGCTATTTACTTGATACAGTGAACAATGATCACTGAGGGAAAACACCAATTCGGCCAATGTGGCTCAAGGGAATATTTCATAACATTTCATCGGATTGTCCAAATTGTTCGCTAAACTACATACTCATTATATCTGCAGTATACAACAATATCCACCGTAGCATTTTGGTTTTAAATCGATCACTCAACTTCCTCTCACCCTCTGTAAGTAAGAAATATGGTGAGTATTATCACAACACACAAAATGAAGCACTTTAATAATTATAAATCACTGTAAAGAGTATGTACTTTGAACAAACTCTTATTATTCCATCACCACCACCATCACGTCCACAATAGAAGCACCAATATTATAATTACTACCTAAACTACCAATGGCAACAAACAGCACCACCAACAATACACCACTAATAACATCAACAACAAAAACAACACTACATACGATACCATCACCACAACAACACCAACATAAAAATACCACCACTACCAAGAAAATTAACAACAGGAATAACCACAACTACCACAACAACAGCAACATAAAAATACCACCACTACCAATAATAATAACAGCAATAACCACAACTACCACCACCACCAACAACAACCTGAGCAACAACAACCCGAGCAACAACAACAACTGCAATTAGCGTCAGCAGGAGAGGGAGCATAATGATAATCATTTGAGCAAATAGGCGTCAGGCCATTCTCTGCATTAGCCAGCTCATTCATGTATACACACCCATGTACTTTAACTTACGTGTGTCTTTTTGTATATCTTGCTTTCATATACGCAAGGAAAAATAATATACATAACGACAGAAGGAATGACAACAATAGTAAAAACAATACATACAACAATACCGACAAAAATTACTATACGACCAACTCCAGAAACACCATAGCCAATAATAACGACACTAGCATAACGAAGAGAGAAGAAAAATAACAACACCAAGCGTCAGTGGGACACACATAGTATTATAACACTTTTGGATATTAAGGGTCAGGTCTTTCTCTGCACTTATCGGCTCATTCTAGCGTATTATGTACTTTACCTGTCTGTGCCTTGATGTCTGTGGGTCTGTTGGCGTATCTGTCTCTCGGGTAGTCTGTCTGTGGGTTTAGTGGCCTATCAATCTGTTAATCTGTCTGTCTGCTGGTGTAACAGTCTGCTGGTGTAACAGTCTTCCGGGTAGTCTGTCTGTGGGTCTGGTGGTCTATATGTACATGTCTGTCTGTTGGTGTATCTGTCTCTCAGGTAGTCTGTCTGTGGGTCTTGTGGTCTATCTGTCTGTCTGTTGGTGTATCTGTCTCTCAGGTAGTCTGTCTGTGGGTCTGGTGGTCTATATGTCTGGCTGTTGGTGTATCTGTCTCTCAGGTAGTCTGTCTGTGGGTCTTGTGGTCTATCTGTCTGTCTGTTGGTGTATCTGTCTCTCAGGTAGTCTGTCTGTGGGTCTGGTGGTCTATCTGTCTGTCTGTTGGTGTATCTGTCTCTCAGGTAGTCTGTCTGTGGGTCTTGTGGTCTATCTGTCTGTCTGTTGGTGTATCTGTCTCTCAGGTAGTCTGTCTGTGGATCTGGTGGTCTATCTGTCTGTCTGTTGGTGTATCTGTCTCTCAGGTAGTCTGTCTGTGGTTCTGGTGGTCTATATTTCTGGCTGTTGGTGTATCTGTCTCTCAGGTAGTCTGTCTGTGGGTCTGGTGGTCTATCTGTCTGTCTGTTGGTGTGTCTGTCTGTGGATCTGGTGGTCTATCTGTCTGTCTGTTGGTGTGTGTCTGTGGGTCGGTAGTCTATCTGTCTGTCTGTTGGTGTATCTGTCTCTCAGGTAGTCTTTCTGTGGGTCTGGTGGTCTATCTGTCTGTCTGTTGGTGTGTCTGTCTGTGGGTCTGGTGGTCTATCTGTTGGTGTGTCTGTCTGTGGGTCTGGTGGTCTATCTGTCTGTCTGTTGGTGTATCTCTCTCAGATAGTCTGTCTGTGGGTCTGGTGGTCTACCGGTCTGTCTGTTGGTGTATCTGTCTCTCAGGTAGTCTGTCTGCTAATATGTCTGTCTGATCGTTTTTATCATTGTATACAATGTTTTACCTACACCTGACTTGCTAATGTTTTGTTCTACAGTATGAGTATGAAAGAAACAAGAGGCAAAGCTCCTTGTAACAGGTATTGTTGGAATAGATTGGGAAAATATGAAGTCTTACATAGATTAGGGAAAGGGGGATTGACACATATGTGGTGGCGATGGGAAAGCAAATATGGATCCATTTTTGCCACTACATTAACCCTTTTACGCACATATGACGCAGAGGTTGCCAGATTAGCAATAAGAAATAGAGTTCTTTCACTCTTATAATTACCTCTCCAAAATTAGTTTTCTGCCCACAACTAAAGCAAAGACAACTGCAGAGGTTGAAGTAACTAAACTAAAGGTTTCTAAATACCCATGATGGTAACAAAGGCTTTAAAGTATCCCTAATAGGATCAACATCGCGTCATATGTCGGAGAGGGTTAATAAAGCTACCGTCCATATAACTCACCCTGCATATTGCGTTCATTAAGGGGGGTCACCTTCTTTTTTTTATCTTTCTCTCCTTTTCTCTCTTTCCCTGGCTTGTATCCATTCGGCCCCATTCAGCAAATTGTTTTAAGAAGTATATCCCCATCCAGGTGTCGATTTCTTCCTGGCGAGCGATAGCGAGCCAGCATTGTATGGTGAAATCCGGCTTGGCCGGAGAAATTTTTCTATCGAAAAATTTACAAATTTAGCTTGCTGTCAAAAACAAAATATATATATATGCTGGCTCGCTACCGCTCGCCAGGAAAATATTGACACCTGGATGGGGGTAAATGTCTTAAAACAGTAGGCTGAATGGGGCCGAATGGATACAAGCCGAAGAGGGAAGGAGAGACAGAGAGAAAAAAACAAACAAGGTGGGCTCCCTTAAAATCTGTCTGTCTGTCTCTCTCCTCCTCGAGTTCCATAAATAAAATGCAACTCCTTCCTCACAGTGGCGTCTTCTTCTTGATTAATGTTGACCCAGCCGGTTTATCTTGAGGAGAGCAGTGGCGTCATAGGGATTAACTCGGTTTATAATTTGGTGTGCTATTTTTCTTTCTAAACCTCCCAAGTGAAATGCAAATTTCCCCAAAACAGTGGCCTCTTCTTCCCTAATGGCCGAGTCACACGCAATTATTTTCGGGATTCTTTTTCGGCAATTGTGGTAGGGAAACTTAATTGTTAAAGATACAGGCCACTTGTAACAAAATGACGCTAGTAAATTAGCCGATACCGTTGATAATGAGCCTTCAAATGCCACCAGGAATATGGATACCATCGAAAGTCGCCAGAAAATCGCTAGTGTGACTGCTTTAAGGGGAGATTTCCACTTGAGGGATTTTTTTTTCTGGACCCCTTTCTTCATGTTTAGCCCCATTGCTTTTGAGATTTTAAGACGTTCGCCCCCTTAGTTTGGCGATTTTCTGGACTTTCACCCCATTACTGTAAATTTTAAGACCTTTCATGCCATTTAGGTGTAGATTTTTTCCTGGCGAGCGATAGCGAGCCTGTAGTTTAAGAGGAACCGGCCTTCGGCGAGAACATTTTTCAACCGAAAAATTTATAAATTTATCTTGGAAGGGGGATCTTGGGGTGAAATTTTAAGCTTGATGGAAGTCTAGGGAGGAAACTAAAGAAATGATAAAAAAAAAAAAAAAAAATACATCAATGAGCAAATAAATAGGGCCATCCCCCCTTAGATGTTAACGCAGCTGGTCTAACGGGTCAGGAGCAGTGACGTCATATGTTTGGTCTTTGCTTCGTGTTCGCGCTTCCTTGGTGGTATTTGCTGCTATAAGAGGCACCACCGGACACTAAAGTCTATTCGCTGTAAGTAGGCGAGAGACCATAACCTAAAACCTCTGTAACTAAAAAACGACTAGAGTAATCATATATCTACCATTTGGGAAGAGTCAGCCAAGGAATAGATGTGGAAATTTACAGCCAATTTGCCTCTAGCCATCTTTGAGTTACAGAGGATAAGAGTTCATGATTTATCGCCTACTTACAGCGAATAGACTATAGCTACTCCAGGTCAATCTCGGTACACTGCAAATTGTATATTCTCAGTTGCCAGAAAAGTGGAAATCACAAATAAGTAATAATTAAAAAGTACATTATGTGCATCACTTAAAATACTTTAATATATATTTAAATATACATCACTTAAAATAAAATGCAGAGAGGTTTCTTGAGGATTATAATGCTCATAGTCTACGAGCTTCTATCGAATAATCTCTTAAATTCTCATAACAAGCCACACAGAAACACTGAATAAGCAGGAGATACATATTTATGAATCGTACCGGTAGTCTAGTAAAAGTGTGTCCTCTTTAAGGGGCCCCACCTCGCTTGTATTCTCTTTCTCTCCCTCTCTCTTTGGCTTGTATCCATTCGGCCTCATTCAGCCTACTGTTTTAAGACGTTTACCCCCATCCAGGTGTCAATCTTTTCTTGGCGAGCAGTAGCGAGCCAGCATATATATATTTTCTTTTTTTGACATCAAGCTAAATTTGTACATTTTTCGATAGAAAAATGTCTCCGGCGAAGCCGGATTTCTTCATACAATGCTGGCTCGCTATCGCTCGTCAGGAAAAAATCGACACCTGGATGGGGATAACCGTCTTAAGACAGTTGGCTGAATGGGGCCGAATGGATACAAGCCAGAGAAAGAGAGAAAAGAAGAGGAAGAGAAAAAAAGCGAGTGACTCCCTTAAACAGTAGTTAGAAACGGGAGCAGGTATGGGATTGTTGATGATTGCCTTTGCACTGAACCAACTATACAGTATAGCTGGGATGGCGCTGGTGATGGTGCACTGCAGGACAATGATAGTGATCCTCCAACAATTAACTTGCCTCGTTCACCAGATTCAACAATCATTAATTAAAGAACATCCATATATTAGCTTATTCATTTAGTCACACACATACACACACACATCTAAGCAGGAAGGTCAAGGATACTCCCTGAGCTTAGTAGCCCTATCTAGACGCTCCTCCTACCAACAGTGTTATGTGAGAGAGAGAGAGAGAGAGAGAGAGAGAGAGAGAGAGAGAGAGAGAGAGAGAGAGAGATGAGAGAGAGGAGAGAGAGAGAGAGAGAGAGAGAGAGAGAGAGAGAGAGAGAGAGAGAGAGAGAGAGAGAGAGAGAGAGAGAGAGAGAGAGAGAGAGAGAGAGAGAGAGAGGGGGGGGGGGTTTGAACCAAGGGCAGCGTCTATTTTTATCCTCTGAGTCTGCAGTTTCTTGGGACCTCAGAACTTGGGGATGGGATATGGCTCTGCTGGGATTTGCCAGAAGTTTGTTATTACCCCCACCATTAACGAATTGGGGAAGGGGTCATGCTTTCTGATGTGCATATTGAAGGGTGTTTGTTTGTATACACGATACCTGAAACATTACTATCGGATATAAATTTGCATCATTGCCTTCAGTCAGGCGAGCAGAATCATTCGTTGGCGCCCATGTTTTTCATCGTGTCATCATATGAAGAGAGAACACTCTAGAATTAAAATAAGCATTACATAACTTATTTAATCATCCCGACTCATGCAGGACTTTCCTAAGCTGAAAAAATAGTCTAACATTAGCCAGAATGAAATATACAAATGGGTTGTGGTATACTGAAGAGGTTAGAAGGGTCGTCCCCCTTACACGATACACAAAACAAAAACCAGAACAAAAAATAAATTAATGTATAAGAATATGTAAATACAAACCGTATGCAAGTTTTCTAAGTGGTAGTTCAGTAAAAAGCCAGAGCTCCTCCTGCACATTTATTGTGAGTGAATTGTGAGCCAAAGCAATTCACTATAATAGTATGCCATCACGTATCTTGATAGCGTAATGCATATGTGTGCGGAATTTCGATGTGAGTATCCTAGGTCCGAGGCCTTGGAGTGCCACATGTATTTGTTGATTTCATTGAGTTTAGAGGTGAAGTTGGTTGGTGGAAAACACATAATAATCCTCTTTGATAGTCCAGCTATTATTAGAAGATTAAGTTAAGAATGGTACTATTGGAGTAATTAAGATATATAATTGAGTAAGATTGTACCCTTTATTGAGGTCCTTCCAAAGCTGAGTAATAGTGTCTAATGTTAGCCGGAATATGTTAGAATTGTTTTCATTATATTTAAAGAGCTAAAAATCTAAACTCCCTGATAATTATTGTAACATTTCTGTCTTCCTCGCTGCCACTGCTATAAGGGGAAGCTATCTGGACCCCTTTCTCCCTAATATAGAACACAATATTTAAAATCCATATACTCGCAGCAACGAAATTATCATATTCTTGATATAAACGTACACAATATTATGTACTCCAATAATACTCTGGTAGAATCCTCAAGTTTGTTTGCATGGTATTTCTTGTTAAGGAGGGTCACCGGCTTTGTTTTATCTTTTTATCCTTTTCTCTCTTTCCCTGGCTTGCATCCATTCGGCCCCATTCAGTCAACTGTTTTAAAATGTTTATCCCCACCCAGGTGTCGATTTCTTCCTGGCGAGCGATAGAGCGATGGAGAATCCGGCTTCGCCGGACAAATTTTTCTATCGAAAAATGTACAAATTTAGCTTGCTGTCAAAACCAAAAAATAAATATGCTGGCTCGATACCGCTCGCCAGGAAAATATTGACACCTGGATGGGTGTAAACGTCTTAAAACAGTAGGCTGAATGGGGTCGAATGGATACAAGCCAAAAAGAAAGGGAGAGCAAGAGAAAACAAAGCGAGGTGAGCGAAAACCTATTCTTTCTACCGATAGAAAAATGAGGTTGAACGATTGCCTTCATGTATTGGCAGTAGAGCAATGAATCACGTAATGTATTGGCAGTAGAGCAATGAATCACGTAATGTATTGGCAGTAGAGCAATGAATCACGTAATGTATTGGCAGTAGAGCAATGAATCACGTAATGTATTGGCAGTAGAGCAATGAATCACGTAATGTATTGGCAGTAGAGCAATGAATCACGTAATGTATTGGCAGTAGAGCAATGAATCACGTAATGTATTGGCAGTAGAGCAATGAATCACGTAATGTATTGGCAGTAGAGCAATGAATCACGTAGTGTATTGGCAGTAGAGCAATGAATCACGTAGTAGTTCGCTATTTTTGATAACCGGGAATACGTATATAAATAAATAAATATATATATATATATATATATATATATAATATTTTCCAAGCTAAATCTTTATTTGTCAAAGGATGTAAAACTCAATGCATTTAAATATTGTCAAGCTATATGCTATGTGCTATAAATTATACATTATATACTAGAATGCTTTTTCTATTTGGATAACATCGTTAAGAAAGAGAGAAAGAGAGAGAGAGAGAGAGAGAGAGAGAGAGATTTAAGTCGCATAGCTACATCGCTTTGTAAACATATTATTTATAGATATATGCAACAAGCATTTAGGTTATTTTGTGTTCAGCATTCAAAGCATCAGTTATAAAAGCTGGACCTCTCGTAATGTTCTGAAATGATAATGGCAGTAAAAATAGTGCCAAAATGATAACTAGAAAAGTGTCAAGCCATTTACATATCTAATGATATTAATAATAGTAATGAAACTGTACAATACAACTTACATTGTATTGATACAATGCCTGTAAATCTGTAAATGTTTTTGGCGGCATAATGTTCATCCATTTACTAAAACTTTCCTCCGTTCAGAAATAGAACATTTAAAGTGCAAGCAATAAATACTGAAAATGTTAAAAAGTTCATTTTGTGGTATCAGTCGAAAGAGAAATAGAATGATTTATACCACTTCAACCATTTATACCACTTCAACCATTTATACAACTTCAACCATTTTTACCGTTATCATTCACAATTTTTCCTCCGATCAGAATGAAAATATTTAGTGGAAGCGAAAAATATCAAAACTACTACCAACTTATTATTCCTCTGTTATATCCGTCAAGGATACTACAATATGGTATAAAAGCTTTAGCATTTCTGATTGTTCCCTTACTAAAAGTTTCCTCCGTTCAGAATTAAAATATATAGTGGAAGCGAGACGTATTAAAACTGCTTAAGGGGAGGTTTTTAGTTAGTTCGCTAGACTTCTATCAAGCTTAACATTACAGCCCCTAGACCCCTTTTCAAGATAAATTTGTACATTTTTCGGTAGAAAAATGTGCCGGCCAAAGGCCGGCTCCTCTTAAGTTACAGGCTCGCTATCGCTCGCCAGGATAAAATAGACACCTGAATGGCACGAAAGGTCTTAAAATGGAATGAAAGTTCTTAAAATCGCCAAACAAACAGGGCAAACATCTTAAAATCTCAAAAGCAATGGGGCTAGACATGAGAGAGAAAGGGGTCAATAAAAAAGTCCCTCAAGTGGATATCTCCCCTTAACAATTATTCTTTTACATCACTCACAAGGGACCTACTATTCAGGAAAATAAAGTTCTTCCGCTGTCTGTTTATTATTCATGCTCACTGCGGAGTTGCAGGTTCAACATTCGACCATGTTATATTTCTCGCATTCCACTGCATCGTATGTATCGCTGCCAACAAAACATACAACACTAGGAGGCAAGGAATAATCACAGGAGTTACGATGTAGAGTTGCCAAAACATGAATCTTGGAAAAGTGCTGTAATTAAGTGACGCGGTGTAATGCTCTCACAGGTATATTATGTTGATTGGTGGTAAGTTTGTGAGTTAACTTTTGTCAATAAAGTTGCTTGAATTGGGCAAGACCATTTATCTACAATAATAATCTTCATTAGTCTGCTATAGTGTCTAATAATAATAATCAGATAAACTTTCACACTCACATTATATACCGATACCATATTAATTTAGTGGATCCAGTAGCCAGATAGACTAATTCATGATCAGCAGATCTGACAGGAAATGGGTTGAGATATTAAGATCATACCGGTTGGAGAATGCATCCCCCAACACCAGCTGATATGTGCCTAAGTAGAGATCCTGTGCAAAAGAAAATACCTTCTCCAAAAAGGAAAGTATAGTTGTTTGAAAAAGACAAGTAGAGAGACAGATTCCACAACAAAAGTCTGTGGCAAAACAAAGGGTCACCCAGACATAAGTTCTCTTAGTGGAGGAACTACCATGTTGAAGCTGCAGTCCGAGAGAAGAAAAGATGTATGGAAGGAAGGTGGCAGCAAAGAAGAATAATTCAGCTAGAAAAGAGGTCTACATGGCAAAGAAAACCATACAGGATAGTGTGATAGAACAAGTTTGTAACACTAATAATAACAATGGGATTTAAAAACAAGCTAAGAATGTGAGGGACTGTGGCAAGGACATTGTTGGTGTATGATGTATAAATAATGCCAGTTGCATGACTATTCAGAAAACGAAATTCAAGAGGCATGGAAGGAGCATTATGAAAGATTGCTAAATGTGGATTTTGAATGGAATAGAGAACAGCTCAGCACTGCAGTCCCTGTATAAGGGCCCCCCACCTTTGATAGGATATGCCGCCGTTAAAAGTGCTATATATAAAATGAAGTTCGGGAAAGCTACTGGGAGCTCCGGCATAGTCGCTGATATGCTAAAGGCAGCTGGAGATATTGGGGCAAAATTAGTCACATAACTGATTTATGCTATCATAAAAGAGGAAAACATTCCTTATGCATGGCAGAAAAGTGTGATAGTAAATATTTACAGAGGCAAGGGTGATTCCTTAGACAGGGGTAGTTACAGGGTTTGAAAATGCTCGACTAAGTCATGAAAGTCAGCGAAAGGGTCTTTAATTGCATGATAAGGACAAATTTTACCATCAACGACATGGAGTTTAGATTAATGTTGGAACGTGGCACAACTGATATATTACATTTCGAAACCCATTAATGCCATCAGACAGTACACTAGGACCATGTGGCTGGGAGAGTGTAGATAGAGGAAGCTGTTGGAATGGCTTTGGTATGTGTGTAAATAGTCTGTATACATCGTCGAGGTGTCCCCCCGACTGGGTGCGAACATGATATATATGCTAGGACGTACTACCACACGCACTAAATGTCCTGCTATCTTCATTCTTAGGCAACTGCAAGAGAGGTTCCTAGAGAAAAACTGAGTGTTATACCTAGTTTTTGTGGACCCGGAAAAGGCCTTAGACCGGGTGCCAAGGGAAGTAATGCAGTGGGCTATGAGAAAACTCTGAGTAGAGGAGTGGTTGGTGTGTGTGATAATGAGAATGTATAAGGGATCACAGGCAGCAGTTAGAGTGATTAGGGGTCTTAGCGAAAAGTTCCCAGTAAAGTTGGAGTTCACCAAGGTTCAGTGCTGAGCCCACTACTGTTTGTTTTGGTCCTGGAGGCTCTGTCAAGGCACTTTAGAACAGGACACCCATAGAAGCTGTTATAAGCAAATAGTGTGCAGGAAGCGGAGGTAAAGTTCGATAGATGGAGGGAGGGTATGGCAAACAAGGGACTAAGAGTTAATATAGATAAAACAAAGGTCATGATCAGCGTAGTAAGGCACGGAACTATGGAAAGAATTGGCGACTTTCCTTGTGCAGTTTGTGGGAAGAGGGTGGGAAATTACTTTATTCAATGTTGCGTCTGTAGTGACTGGGTACACAAGAGATCTAGTGGGGCGAGAGGACCATTGACAAGAATCATAGACTTTGAATGTGCAGTGTGTAAGGAAGAACGTTGTGTTGAATGCCCCGCCTGTTAGTGTTGATTTCGGCTGTGCAGCGCTGGAGTGTGTAAATAAATTCTGCTACTTGGGCAATGCGGTTTCTGCTGGAGGTGGCGCTGAATCTGGCTCCATTGCTAGAGTCGGAAGTAGCTGGGGGAAGTTTAGAGAGCTGTTGCCACTCTTGACCATGAGAGGACTCCCACTTCACCTTAGATGGAAGGTGTATACCAAGTGCGTTAGGAGTGCGATGACCTATACTTCGGATACGTGGCCAGTTAAAGCGGAGGATATCAATAGAATGGAACGGAATGAGAAGAGACCGGGGAGATGGATATTTGGGGTTAACCTCAGGGACAGGGTTTCAACTGTGAATTTAAGAAGGTGTCTGGGTACGAGCCAACCTGGTTGGTTTGGACACATGGAGAGAATGGATGATCAGAACTGGGTGAAGCAATGCCGGACTGTGAATGTGGGGAGAGCTGCATTTAGGGGTAGACACTAGAAACACATGAGATCAGGTACTCCGGTCCGATCTCAAAATAAAGAATTTGACAACAGAGATAGCCCATAAGAGGGTTGCCTGGAATGTCGCAATTTAGGACGCAATACTGTAGCCACACTCTCTGTGGATGAAACGGTCTTTAAACTTGTATGTATGTATGTATGTATGTATGTATGTATGTATGTATGTATGTATGTATGTATGTATGTATGTATGTATGTACTATGTATGTATGTACAATATATACTGTACATAAATTGACAAGACTAGAATTTCAATATAAACATCCCCAACGTTCTATTTATCTCTCTCTATATACTGTATATGCCACAGGAGCCAGTAATATAAACATGAAGCGGGAAGTAGTATTACGGAACCTAAATGTTTATGAAAAGGTTTATGACGAAACAGAGACAGCAATAGACATACGGAAATAGACTTACAAACAGATGAACGAACGCTTAGACAGACATTCATTAACCCCTTCAATCAGATGCCGATTTCTTGACTTTACTGATACTACTGCCAGATGATTGCACTCAGCTTAAGAAGGATGTCTATCATTGAGAGAGTTAAAGACTATTTTGATTATCACTAAATCTGACCGGTCTTTCCTATGTTGAATACAATAATAGAATGAGTTTACATACGAAATAATCGGTGGGCTTACGATGAACTCCATCACTCAGCGGATCACATTATTACTTAAGGTTTTTAAGGGTTGAATTTGTATGGAAAATACAAACGCTTGGATCATTAGAAGTACAATGACTTAGGTTCCAGAAACAAGTCCCGAAAGTGGATACAAAGGATATTAATAGACAAAAATGTAATGCAATCAAAATTGTGATATGGATATGTGGAGGGGGCATGCTGAGGGCGTGGGAGAGAGGAAGGTGGTGGTGGTGGTGGTGGTGGTGGGGGGGGGGGGGGAGAGTTTATTCTGGTACAACAAACACACACACAAACATACATATAATATAAACAAACAGCCAGCAACATTCACATACCGTACACAATCTCCACCAGCTTCGTTTGGCTGCACCGAGCCTCAGTATACAAGGTTTTGTTCGTGCGGGTTACAGATTTCGTTGTATTTTCACTAGCAAGATAATCAAGGTTGAAACGGTGTCGGCAGGTCTCGGCATTGGAGGGAGGTTGTAACGTTCCGAAGGTGGACAGATACCAACGCAATTTTTATTTCCTTTTGATGAACACGTTTGTTCTGGCAACAATTTAGGGGTACTGTAATTTATACCGGCATCGGCAAGTTAAGGGGAGGTATTTAGTTTGTTCCCTACTTTTTCATCAAGCTTAAAATTACACCCCCTAGACCCCCTTTCAAGATAATTTGTACATTTTTCGGTAGAAAAATGTCCCGGCCGGAGGCCGGTTGCTCTTAAATTACAGGCTCGCTATCGCTCGCCAGGAAAAAATCGACACCTTAACGGCACGAAAGGTCTTAAAATTGACAGAAATGGGGCAAAATGTCTTAAAATATCCAAACTACTAGGGCGAAGGTCTTAAAATCTCAAAAGCAATGGGGCTAAACATGAGGGAGAAAGGTGTCCAGAAAAAACTCCCTCAAGTGAATATCTCCCCTTAATCCTATCTATGAAGGCGGTGGTCTTTTTGGATTCTATTGTTTTGCCCCATTACTTTAGCGATTGTAAGACGTTTGACCCTATTAGTTTGGCGAGCACAAGTCATGTACTTTAGCCCATTTAAATATTGATCTTTTAAAACGAGGGATAGCAAGCCTGAAATTGAGGAGGTTCCACCCTTCGGCCAACACATTTGCCTACCCAAAATATAAAATGTTTGCTGGAAAGAGGGTCTGGGGAACGTTTGCTTAGGTTTAGGGATCTGCGGATAATCTGCATTTAGTTTGAATGGGGTCTGGGGGTAAACTAAAGAAAAATACTCGAACATTGCACACATAATGTAAACCCTCAAAAATATTGTTAACACACACACCATAATAAACTTTCCAGACGTTGAATCGGCTAGAGTTAAGTGAATATAGGTAATTTAAGGGAAGGTATTTAGTTTGTTCCCTAGACCTCCATCAACCTTAAAATTACACTCCCTCGAGTCCCTTTCAAGATAAATTTGTACATTTTTCGGTAGAAAAATGTCCCGGCCGAAGGCCGGTTCCTCTTAAATTACAGGCTCGCTATCGCTCGCCAGGATAAAATAGACACCTGAATTGCACGAAAGGTCTTAATATGGGGTGAAAGTTTTTAAAATCGCTAAACTAATGGGGCAAACGTTTTATAATATCAAAAGCAATGGGGCTAAACATGAGGGAGAAAGGGGTCAAGAAAAAAATCCCTCAAGTGGAGACCTCCCCTTAAGGGAGCCCACCTCGCTTGTTTCTCTTTTTCTCTCTCTCTCTCTTTGGCTTATATCCATTCGGCCTCATTCAGCCTACTGTTTTAAGACGTTTACCCCCATCCAGGTGTCAATATTTTCCTGGCGAGCGGTAGCATGCCAGCATATATATATTTTTTGTTTTGACAGCAAGCCAAATTTATAAATTTTTCGACAGAAAAATTTCTCCGGCGAAGCCGGATTTCTCCTTACAATGCTGGCTCGCTATCGCTCGCCAGGAAGAAATTGACACCTGGATGGGGATAAACGTCTTAACACAGTTAGCTGAATGGGGCCGAATGGATACAAGCCAGAGAACGAGAGAAAAGGAGAGAAAAAAAAACCAGGTGACCCCCCTTAAGTGACATCAATCTTGGTCAGACTAACCCCTTCGGTGTGCCGCATTTTGTTAATTACATTCTGCCAAGATTAGACGATTTTCGTTCACCTTGGTAAATTGGTCTCATAGTCAAGGTTTGAAACTCCTCGAGTAACTAGATTTATTGTATTCTGGCCAACCCTAGACGATTTATTGTATTCTGGCCAACCCTAGACGATTTTATATGTCAGATCAGAGTTGCCGGGAAAAAGTGGGAAAAAGTGTTAATGTGACTGATTTAAGGGGGCCCACCTCGTTTTTTTGTTCTCCCTCTCTCTTTTGCTTGTATTCATTCGGCCCCATTCAGCCTACTGTTTTAAGGCGTTTACCCCCATCCAGGTGTCAATATTTTCCTGGCCAGCGGTAGTGAGCCAGCATATATATATTTTTGTTCTGACAGTAAGCTAAATTTGTAAATTTTTCGGCAGCAAAATGTCTCCGGCGAAGCCGAATTTCTCCATACAATGCTGGCTCGCTATCGCTCGCAAGGATGCAACGACACCTAGATGGGGATAAACGTCTTAAAACAGTTGGCTGAATGGGGCCGGATGGATACAAGTCAGAGAAAGAGAGAAAAGGAGAGAAAGATAAAAAGCAGGTGATCCCCCTTAAACCCAACTATGGAAGAAGAAGCCTACTTTTGAACGTGATTGTAAGAGCCTAAGAAGTGCGTGTAAGTGTAAACAATGGAAAGCGGGCCTGGGATTGTATTACACGAGCCTGGCACAACACAGGCCGGGGATGGAGAGGAAACAATTCGACTTCCCGGATGTATATTATTCGAAGATAATTTCAAGATGACTTACTTCATTAATTTGGCGATTTAAGATGTTCCCCCCCCCCCATTTACCCATCGATTTTTCTTGGCGAGCGATAGCACACCTGCAATTTAAGTGGAACCGGCTATCAGCCCATGTGAATGGGATTTGATGATGCGTTTTTTGTATATATTGATTAATTTATGTACTTATTTAGCATGAAGGGAAACTAGGGACAACTGAAACAACTAATCGAAAACGTTGGCCAAGCTAGTGTTAAAGACGCACTCGTACGTAGAAACAATGGCAAACGACCTTAGAATTGCATTACAAGACTCTGGAACAGCAGAGACAGGGGCTGGAGAGGAACTAATTCAATTCCTCGGCTGCTTTTTCCCTCGAGAATCCATTTAGCGTCGCCGAGACTGGCAGGAAATCAAGTAAGCTCATTTCTCCGGTTAAAGGGGAGGTGGGCCGTTTTCTGGCCCCCTTTCTTCCTCATGTTTAGCCCCATTAGTTTTTTAGATTATCAGGCGTTCGGCCCATTAGTTTGGCGATTATAAGACCTTTCGCCCCATTTCTTTAGTCAATATTAAGACTTTCCGTGTTATTTAGGTGACGATTTTTTCTAGGCAAGTGATAGCGAGCCTCAATGAGAAACCGGCCTTCTCTACCGGCGACGTTTTTCCAAATGTATTCTTGGTAGATTGAGAAGATTTTGTGCAGTTTAAGAAGGATCTGTGGTAGTAAAAATAGTTAAGGGAGATAGTTCGAAACCTGCTAATTTGCTGTAGACTCTTTCTATACCGAATAAAACCATCAAATAGTAGCTAGAATATAGTTAAAAAGACGTCACCGGTAAAGAAGAGGTTAAGCTTGATGGAGGTCTAGGGAGGAAACTAATCAAATATTAAAAAAAAAAAAAAAAAAAAAAAAAAATATTTATGAGTGAATAAACACGCCCCTCTCCCCTTAATTTGTGGCTGGAGACTCCCACACACCTGGGGTAAGAGGGAAGGGCCAGCCTCTTCATTGGTCGCCATTTTGGTTATATATATGAGTAAATATATACGCCCATCTCCCCTTAATTTGTAATTGGAGACTCAAACACACCTGGGGTAATTAAGAGGGAGGGGCCAGCCTCTTCATTGGTCGCCATTTTGGTGTCGGTAAAGCCGGTATCACACGAGCACTTTTTCCCTCTACATTTATCCTTAACACTAGTCTGGCAGCTTAGGAGGTATACATTTATACTATTTCTGTCACCTAAATTCATCTACCATACGTCTGGTTTCCGATACTAGAGCAAAATATTCCAGAAATGTTACCAGCAAAATGTTGATCATCGAATGTTGACTATAAAAGCTCTCGGGTGATACCGGCTTAAATCAAATGTCCAGCTCTCCAACCCAAGAATTATCAAATGTTCTCAGTCTTTCTTCTATTCAACAAGTGAACTTTGGAACTCTCTCCCTCAATCAATATTCCTTAAAGCTATGTCTTAGACTGCTTTAAACTTCGCGCGACCAGGCACGTTTACCCCAACTTCCCTTATCTTTGGCTCTCTTTTGGCTTTGGGGGAGACACTCGTCACAGTCAGCCTGCCTTTTGTATCCTTCATACACGTAGGAAAAACAAATATCGGGGTGATATACTATGCTATGTTCCATTTCAACTGACGGTGAATTGAATCCCTTAATAGCCAATTTATCGATATTTAATGAAAAAATATGAAACTACTATGTCTCTGCATCCTATTAAGACCAAGTTAATATATTTGGCACCATGTTTTACTACACAATCTTCAAAATACAAATTTTGATGGGAACTTTGCAATTTACCGTCAGTTGAAAAGAAACAGGGCATAGTACACCATATTGACTGGCTTGGCATACTATACGGCAAACTATAGTAAATACCACCATTATTTTACTGGCCACTTATATCCGAGCCTGGTATTCGCTATCAGTTACAATAAGTTATTATTTCCCAGGGACTTATATTAATTATTATAGTTCTCCTTAAAACAAAAATAATAATAACAAAATAAAGTCAATAAATAATAATAATAATAATAATAATAATAATAATAATAATAATAATAGTATACGCACTATGTAGGTGTAAATAAAGCTAAAGTCACAATGGATTAGTTTACAGAATAAGATTTAAGGCATGAGTTAACTTATATAATGTTAGAAAGAAGGCAACGTAATTCATCGACCCTAGAACTGTACAATTATTCCTTGGTGATAATTTTGTACGAGGTTATCTGCACGTTCATACAATAGGCCAGTTCACAGAAGCCACATGTCCTACATTTGTTAAGGGGAAGGGTTTATTTGTTGGTCGATTACTTCATATATTTATTATATTTTTAGTTTCCTCCCTAGACCCCCATCAAAAAAAAAAAACATCCATTACATCCCCCTTCTAGATTAATTATTACATTTTTCGTTATTCTTCCAACATTACAGGCTCACTGTCGTTCGCCAGGGAAAAAAATCGACACCTAAATAGCACGAAAGGTCTTAATATTGACAAATAAATGGGGCGAAAGGTCTTAAAATCGACAAACTAATGGGACAAACATCTTAAAATCTGAAAACTAATGAAGCGAAGCATGAGGGAGAAGGGGATCTAGAAAAGCGACCCAACTCCCCTTAACCGATTCGTTGGACTGAGAGCGACCAATACAAAAATCTCCTAGGGTTTATCTTGGATGGTGTCGGTGAGCCTCTGTAAGCTTTCCAATAATCTCAACGAATAGCTGTGCCCCTTTTCAAGGCACTTAAAACACTTGACTAAGAAAACATCCGCATCTGTGAAGGCGTCTATTGTCTGGTTCAAAGTGTTCAGGCTACATCGACACGTCCCCCCCCCTCCCCCCTTCTCTCGCTGTCAATATGAACTCGTACCATACAAGACCTACATTAACACGCACATAATATCTCACATACCAACACCCACACTAACACACATGCCAACACCCGAACGTCCCTTGATTTCGGCCCTGTCACTCTTTGAAACCTGGGGGAGGCACTCGCTGAAGGCAGTTATGCCTTTTGTCTCCCTCATTCACATAGAAAAAAACAAAAAAAACACACACACTAACACACACATAATATCCCACATACCAACACACACACTAACACACATGCCAACACCCACACAAACACTAACACAAAATAAAGTACACACACACCTGCATATTAATACACACACACACACACACACACATACAGATCCACCCTAAGCCTTCGTTTCCGATGTCGCCAATTGGCTAAATACAGACTACACACACATCCACAGCCATTCCAACAGTACATAAAACATTTAACATGCATTTCACGCAATACATTCCCAGTTAAGGAGGCGCGATAATAATGAGCTTAGCTCGCATTGCGTGGATTCCCCTTGACGAACAAGTAACTGAGTAACACACGGAAATACATTACCACCAAATTATCTTAAAACTTCCTGGTTACTTCCACTTGATCATAGCTTACCTGAAAGAAGAAATAATGTGAGTTAGTAAGAGTCACTAAGATAATACAAGTTAGTAAGAGTCACTAAGATAATGTGAGTTAGTAAGAGTCACTAAGATAATACAAGTTATAATGAAAGTATAAGTGCAGTCAGTATCCATAGTCATATTTTGTCTAAGAAATACAGTAGCGATATATGCATAATAAGGGAGCCCACCTCGCTTTTTCTTCTCGTGCTCTCCCTCTCTTTTTGGCTTGTATCCATTCGGCCCCATTCAGCCAACTGTTTTAAGACTTTTACCCCCATCCAGGTGTCAATATTTTCCTGGCGAGCGGTAGCGAGCCAGCATATATATATTTTTGTTTTGACAACAAGCTAAATTTGTAAATTTTTCGATAGAAAAATTTCTCCGGCGAAGCCGGATTTCTCCATACAATGCTGGCTCGCAATCGCTCGCCAGGAAGAAATCGACACCTGGATGGGGATAAACGTCTTAAAACAGTTGGCTGAATGGGGCCGAATGGATACAAGCCAGAGAAAGAGAGAAAAGGAGAGAAAGATAAAAAAAGCAGGTGACCCCCTTAATAAATTAGCTATGCATGAACAAACATATGGTATACACTAGAACATATGGCATACACTAGAACATATGGCATACACTAGAACATATGGCATACACTAGAACATATGGCATACACTAGAACATATGGCATACACTAGAACATATGGCATACACTAGATCTAATGTTTTGTCTTTGCCATAATATAATATAATTACTTAGTAAAATGCATTTGATCAATTTGGTTTGAAAATTATATAATGCTGCAATAGCTATGCATATATTTTCATCCATGTTTATATATAGTGAGTAAGTTTACTGTTTAACCCTTTGAGTACCAGCGACGTGTTATATTTTGTTCTAGCTGTATTTAGACGATATTATGCAGCTTAGGAAGGATCTGTGGTAGTCAAAAGGGTTGGTTGAGATAGTTTGTATTCATAATATTGCTAGAGGTCCTTCCTAAGTTTAATGAAATCGTCTAATAGTTACCAGAATATGAATAGAAGGACGTCCCTGGTACTGTAGGGGTTAAAAATACCCCGCCAAATTCAGTACATATATGCAACAAATTAAACAAAACTGATATAAAGACATTACACATTTATTACTTTTTAAAAATCGATACATCCATTCAACAATATAATAAACATGAAGCTGTCAATTTAGAATCACTAACACTGTATTGTATGATCGTAAAGACGTAGGTTTATCATCACAACATATCAAAATCGATAAATGACTAGACGAGCTATCCTCCATAAAACACGATCCAACACACACACACACACACTAGGGTTGTTTCCCTGCTCATTTTCATGCCTAACTGGGAGCGGTCAAATGGTTACTACGCTCGTCCAACCGCTCAGCTCTCTCTCTCAGCAACACACACACACACACACACCACCACACACACAGACACACACACACACCTCCCCGTGGCGTAACTGATAGCGCATCTGGCTCACAACCAGAAGGTCTCGAGTTCGAGACCCGGGCGGGGAAGAGACATTTGGGCAAGTCTCCTAACGGTGTAGCCTCTGTTCAGCTAGCAGTATAAATAGGAACCTGGTAAAAGTGGACGAAGTTGTGACGTCCCATCTGGGGTTGGTGATCGGTTACAAGGTGAGATGGGTATCGTACTGGTCAACCTAAGCTACTGGTCAACCTAAGCCTTCGGGTGAGACTGGTACCCTAGTGAGAATGGTACCGTACAGATTAACCCTAAGCCTTCGTATCCAGATGTAGCCAATTGGCTAAAATACAGACTACACACACATCCACAGCCATTCCAACGATACATAAAACACTTAACATGCATTTCACGCAATACATTCCCAGTTAAGGAGGCGCGATAATAATGAGCTTAGCTCGCATTGCGTAGATTCCCCTTGACGAACAAGTAACTGAGTAACACACACACACACACATACACAAATCCCTGAGAGACATCATAATATACACACCACATTTTGTTGTAATATCACAAATGAAAAACACTAATAATAAATCAGGAAGTTAAGTGTGTAAGAAACTCAAAACTTCACACATGCAATCATATTGAAGCAACACAAGGCCATAAGATAGAGTGCTAATGATCACTATCATCATATTTTACATATTAAAGACCATAGGGATACACTTGCATGTTTAAGTCTTTTATACCGAATAACGATAATTATATGCAACACTCAACTGCAGCGCCTATAACTATCCCCGTATCTCTGTGGTCCTCTCACATTCATACGGGAAGGGTATTATCTATACTATATCGAATGGAGACTAAGGAACAGTTATGATTTGTGTGAGAGACTTTTATATCAGCAGTATTTTGAGAGCTCTGAATGCGTGTTTCAGTAATTCCTTCGTGAGTGTGAACATTCCGTAGGGCTTCAATGAGTTAAGGCTTCAGAATTGGGTCATTAGCCTACCAATACTCAACCAGGTATTATCATTCATTCTAAACTTATGAACAAACCATTTCAACATCAATTTACACTTAAGGGGAGGCAGTTGGTTTTTCGAGTCCTCTTCCTCCCTCATGTTTAGCCCTATTAGTTATGAAATTTCAAGACATTCGCCCCATTAGTTTGGCGTTTTCAGACCTTTTGCCCCATTTCATTGCTGCCAATATTAAGATCTTTCGTGCCATTTAGTTGTCGGTTTGTGCCCTGGCGAGCGATAGCGAGCCTGTATTTGAAGAGGAATTGGCCTTCGGCCGGGAAATTTTTTACTGCCGAAAAATGTTTAAATTCACATCGAAGGGAGGTCTTGTGGGTGTTTTTTAAAGTTTGATAGAGGTTTAGAGAGCAAACTAAACCCCTTCCTTAAATCATTGAGCCGAACCAGTAAATTATGCTGCACAATACCGTCTGAGCTCCCTTAATAGGCTAACTTTAACTTATTTAGTATTTACATAATCGCTTTTCGAAAGACTTATGGTAATGAAGATTTAATTGTACTATTGTTCATCCCTATAAATGCCCGAGGTTAATCTGAAACAAAATAAAGGCGTCAAGTGTTATCCACACTGAAATATAATCGACGTACTAAAGTAATTAATAATTATCAAACGACGAACAGATAAAGTAGTAGCTCTGAAGGAAGCAGGTCAACATAGCTATACATCTAAACGGCTACGACTCCAGTGGCCACAATCCTATACAGCTCAGCTTAGGTTAGGCTACTTAAAGTTAGGTAAGGCTAGGTTAGGCTCATTAGTTTTAGTTAGATTAGGTTAGAATACTTTGACCGTTATGGTTGCCCCAGTTTCGACTAAAACACATTGTGAAGGTGGAACACGACTTATGGCCACGACTGTACACTGATAATGTCGATCGTCCCTCGCCTCCCCTCAACCATAACTCTGGATATTTGTAGAGTCAACACCAACAGCTGATCCAAGGAGCTGCTGCAGATGGTGGTGAAGGAGGTGTGTGCGTGTGTGTGTGCGTGTGTGTGTGTGTGTGTGTGTGTGTGTGTGTGTGTGTGTGTGTGTGTGGTCTCCATCACTGGGTGGTATAATGCGTCTAGAGTATTATTATGCTGCTAATATACATGCGATTTTCTTGGCATTTTCTCCTCACAGTAACTACCGCTGGTTAACTCTTATGGTGAATATGGTAGCAGGGTGCTTAATTTTAAGGGAGGGCTCCCCACCTCGCTTTTGTTCTCTTTCTCTCCTCTCTCTTTGGCTTGTATCCATTCGGCCCCATTCAGCCTACTGTTTTACGACGTTTACCCCATCCAGGTGTCAATATTTTCCGCGAGCCAGCATATATATACAGTATTTTTGTTTTGACAGCAAGCTAAATTTGTACATTTTTCGAAAGAAAAATGTCACCGGCGAAGCCGGATTTCTCCATACAATGCTGGCTAGCTATCGCTCGCCAGGAAGAAATCGACACCTGGATGTGGATAAACGTCTTAAAACAGTTGGCTGAATGGGGCCGAATGGATACAAGCCAGGTAAAGAGGAAAACAAGGAGAGAAAGATAAAAACACGCCAGTGACCCCCCTTAAGATTTCCCCTGTTAGTGCATAATTATTCATTCCATTACTAAGAATCCTGCTGTACCTTCCATTGCTATCTCATAATAACTGGATGACAATTACCGCTCCAGGTTAAGTCAGCCAGGAGTTTATGACCAACAGAAAGTCCTAGAAGTACAGAGTATTGGTTCACAGGTAAGTGACACTGGCACTCCCAGTGTCACTTAGACATCCTCGCGCAGTTAATATTTTCATATTCAATTCGTGATACAAAACTCGATTTTTCCTTCCTTAACTAGCCACTCCAAACCCTTCTCCCTAGTTTCCCTACCCCTTGACAACTCTTTGGGCTGATCCAGTCCAAGAAGAATAAGACTAAGACCAACAACATGAGTGAGGGCGCTGATCCAGTCCAAGAAGAATAAGACCAACAACAACAACAACAAGAGTGAGGGCGGGTGCCCAGGGGTTGAAATAGGGGAGCTATCCCCCCCCCAAAGGCGGCTTTCTAGGGCCTTCCCTAGCTGATGCTGAGAGGATTGGGTTCTAGTCATGTGGTGATGGGCTGGTTTATCAGAGTGAGAACTGAGCGATCTCTGCCATACCCATAGCTTACTCTGACTGTACCTTTTACTTATATATTTTCTAGATCTCAAGTGACGGCGTCTCTTTCGTGGATTGACCTCCCAATCTACCAAGATTGGAAGCCAAAGCGTCACATTTTTCCTTTTCCCCTCAACTTTCTCTTCATAATTGCTGAGGGGCACAAGGGCCCTGGATGGGGCTTTGGTTTCCCGGGCATTTCCGCACGCTCCTCAGCTCCCCGCCATGGACTGGCTTTGGTCACCCAGGCTTTATTGTGGTAGGCAGGGAGGGTTCTGTGGGGGCGCTTGGTTATGCCTTGGCCTTGCTCGGGGCCTTGGGGCTGTTCGGCCAGGCAGTCTAGGGAACAACAAGAGTGATACGAGCGGTAAAAAGCCTCTCGTTGGTTTCCAGTAGAGGCAAAAATCATAGATGATTGTACAATAGAACAGGGGATGAAGCCATATCGAGAATTATATGGGGGTCAAGGATTACACCCTCAATTAGAGTCATCCAATCATCTCCAAACTATGCATACGAGGTCACTGTTTAACTAGGAACTAGTACCTCGAATATAATATATATCGAGTAAAACTTTTCGAGGTCATATTTGGGGGTGGCTGGGGGTCTAAGAAGGGGGCGGGGGCGTCATCCATAGTTAACCAAAGTACATGAGATCTATTTGGATACCAAGGGAATGTCTCGTCCATTTAATTTAATTCGTTCTCGATATATTTTGTGAAAATACAAACGCACACACTCACACAGATGGACAGGGGCAGAAACAATATCTTCCGCTTCACGCCTAGGGCCACGTGCAAGGTAATAATGATTGTAATAACATGGACCAACAGAGAGGAGAAGTATATTATAATTGTAGATAACTAAGGAGAAGAGGTCCAGGCTTTTAGAAACTATCAATGTGTTTTATTACTTTTATCCTTATTATTTGACTTAGTTGTTTTTGTTGTTGTTGTTGTTGATGTTTGTCTCTTCCATCTTCATGTGTTTTTCGCTTACGTCTTGCCAATGAACATAAGATAATATGAAGATATGAAAATGAGTTACAATAGATGGTTTGTTAATTATGGAAAAGGGAGAGATAGGTAAAAAATTAAGAATTAAAATAAACAAATTTAATATTAGAGTGATGGTGAATTAAATAGACAAATCGATGATATAAGTAACAACATTAATCAGAAAAGGCAACGGAAGGGACGACAGGGGAAGTATAAAGGAGAGAAAGGCGAAGAAACAGAAGAAGAAATAGGGGAGAAAGAGGAAGGGAATAATAAGGAATGGAATAAAAGTGTAGGTAAGAAGAAGAAAGAAAGGATAGGAGAGGTTAAAATGTTGGAAGGACTAAAGATTCCGAGGAGCAAACTAAATTAAAGGAGGTAACTAAAAGCATATTAAAAAAAAAAACAAAAAAAAAACACACACACACACACACAATTATATGTAGGTAGGAGTAACTGAGGATAATGCAATATATATAATAACGAAAGGTAAGGCAGATAATACAGTAGGTGTGAAATAAATATCAAACTAAACAAAACTGAGGAAGTATGAGGTATAGAATTTGAAGGGAAAGGGCAATGTTGAATTATCACCGTATTTGTTGAGACAATATGCTGACCTTTGCTGAGTATATAGATATGACTCAATTCCATGCTTCTTACCAGCCCACTTCACGCAGCCACGCCCTCGATGGTCGCAAAAGACATTGCGGACAGGGTTCGAGCCTTCCGGATTCTTCTCCACTGGCTGTGTCCCAGCCTCTGACGTTATACCCCGACTTTGGGGACACCCCAATGTTGCGAGCCAAAGAGAACTGCATTAGGTAGCTTGCTTGGACAGGCTCTTGCAAAATGCCCATTCTCATGACAATGAAAACACTCTAACTCCCCATTGGGCTTCCCTTGAGGTGAGGAAGGACCCGGACCCTTTCTAAACGGGACGGTACTAGGGTTATGGTCAGTTTTGGTGTCGTTGCTCTTGTTCTTAGTGTAATTATGTGTATCAGTGTTTCGGGGAGGGGGAGGGTTACACTCCTTATTGCCTGCATCACTTCTCTGTGCAAAACTGCACCCACGAATCAAAGATAACCGAAGGTCAGCCATCTCAGCTGCCTCCTGAAGAGTTTTCGTTTTTTTTTCTTTAAGATTCAACGTCAGATCGCCGCCCGTACACTTGAAAAATTATTCTAGAAGCATCAGCTGTTTCAACTCCTCAAACGTCGATGCCTTCTCAGAACGCAGCCAGTTTCTAAATGCATCGGACAGATCCCGGGCATGCTCAAGAAAGGTGCACTCACGACCCTTCGTTACACCACGGAACTTCAATCTGTACGTCTCTGGTTGTAACTCATATGCCCGCAGGACAGCCTCCTTCAATACCTCATAATCGATGCAAGACTCCAAAGGCAACGCATCATATGCCTTGAGTCCTTTGCCAACCAACCTAGAGGAAACAAGGGCTGCCCACTTAACCTCGGGCCATTGGTGCTCCCGGCACTTCTTCTCAAAACGCATGAAAAATTCGGCGACACCCGACTCGTCAAATACAGGGACTAACTTAAGAAGGTGCGATAAAGACTGATCAAGACCTCGATTCCCAGAACCGAGACGCTGCCCTGTTGACTCCACCCCGAGACTTCTCAAGATCTATGTCTGCACAGTACATAGTCTTTCTTTCCTCCGACTGAATCCTGAGCTCAACTTCATGTCTGGCCTTTCTCTCCTCAGACTCAACCTCTCGCTGCCGTTGCTGAATCTTGGCCATCTCAAGCTGGAAGAGCATATCTGCAGTTAAACCTTGCGGAAGAGGAGATGCAACAATTGGAGACTCACCCAAGTGCAAACCACGCTGCCAGTGACTATCGGCCTGCGGGAACGTACCGGGCTCCGGAGCCCGAGGGGGCGCCATGGTAGGAGTTGAGTGGAATGGGGGCTGGGCCGAAGGTGCCCCAGCTCCCGCTCCACCCGAAGCCCCACGCACCCCGCCGAGCACCCAAGCCACCTGGTCACCTCTCGTCATGCTGCTAGTGCCCACATGACCCATGACCGTGGCCAAACACTGGAGACCATACCGATCAATCCCCGAAACCCGGTCAACAGTAATAGGCATCTCCAGAAACTTCTTTGCATCCTCCTCACTAGTTATAACTCTAATGCCTTCTAACATACCCCGCTTCTGCACTTCAGAGCCTGCTTCCCGTACTGTCTCCTCACTGTACACTGATCCGTCGTCTGACATAGTGTCCACCGAAAATTCTCAACGTTTATACAAAAAAGGAGTACCTAAACTCTCATGTAGCACTATTCACTCAAAAATGCTTGAAGACTCTTAAGTGTTATACTACTTGCCAAAAAACAAATCTGTGTCCACTATATTCCTTTAAACAAAAACAAATGACCACAACACTCCTGCAATATTTCTCTAAGTTCACAAAATCCTGGGTTGGATCTAGGTGTTACCGTTGTGGCTGTGTGCCTTTCTAGTCAAATGATTAAGAGCCCTTGTTTTATACGAGTCCCGGTCGTAACAAATGGCGACCATTTGTTACGACCGGGACTCGTATAAAACAAGGGCTCTTAATCATTTGACTAGAAAGGCACACAGCCACAACGGTAACACTAGATCCAACCCTCGAACTTATAATGCCAGCGCACAGAAACACCTATACCCTACAGAGTTAAATCTGCGATAGCGGGGTATCCTCTAACTCGGTATAAATGCACTACTACTACAGGCTGATGATCTCCGATACAGCCTGATCACAACAACATACAATTACGTTAATAATGTATACAAGGAAAAAGATAGAGAGCTTAATTAACTCACTGAAATGATTTAATGCAAACGAGAAGAAGGTATAATTAAAGTTACTCTAAACAATAATAAACTGTCACTCCTATATTAAAGAAAGTGAATGAAAGTCCTAAAGCATCGAACAGGAATCTTCTGAAGAAAGTCGGATGCTGCTTTAAGATGATCGAATCGGATTTTGAACTGTTATATAAAGCAGGAACAAGATATGACAAGTGTAGGGACATACAGTGTTAACTGGCACGGGAATAACGATAAATGTGCAATAGTATTATCTCCAACAACAAAAGAAGTACTTCCTCAGGCAACGCAAAAGCCTGCTCGGGTTGTGCAAGTCAACAACAACCAACGCTTATAATCAATCGTGAATAAAAATGCTGCATACATAACATAAGAGTTTAGAATCCTAATAGGGTGTCTGCTAGGCGAATAAAGTCTAGCTGGGATGTCGTAGGCTAGGAAACAATGGCTGAGCAAGCGGCTCGTAGCCTAGCGAGGTCCTTAAGACTGTACGGCCAAATTACGTTATACGTTAAATGAAGGGGTGCTCTCTTGAGAGATCCAGATCGCTAGTATCTGGTTCTCTCCTGGCGAACCTCTTCAAGTCAAAGCAAAACGAGTTAGCACAGTGTTGGGTGGCAGAGGCAAAAGCCCTCACTCGCAATACAGTGCTAAACTCACAAGGTACACAGTCAGAAAGACCACCTAGGCTTCCCACGTATCCGTTGCGATTGTACAAGTTCAACAAAACCTGGTACACATCGGAAATCACAACACCAGTAGCCTCACCCCAGTCTAGCATTAAATATCCCAGCAGACAACCAAGAAATAGGTAGGGAGACACCGCGAGTGTGTCGAACCTCTACAGACAAAATGTTAACCCCTCCAAAATGTCTAACTAAGCATGAAATATCGGAGAGCTTCAGCATATAATACGATGGCAGATATCTGAAATCGTGCAGAACCAAAGGGGAGTTATGATGTTAAATAGATTAGAAGCATAGGAGGTAAGAAGTTGAGAGAGAGAGAAAGTGTTCTATAGGTAGAAGTCGGGGACAGGTGGCAAGGGAGGTGTGAAGGGTATGCTGGTCAGGCAAGCTCTGAGGAAGGTAGCTCCTCGGGACCCTCAGGATCACACAAAGGCATGGTGGTCGGCCAATCACAGGCCGATACGTCACAAGGCAGCAGGCCTCCAGAAGGCGCCAGGAACCATCAGCCAATCAAAACCGAGAGAAAGACCACGCGGGCGAGAAACTCCTCCGGGAGGGAGGAGGGAGGAGGAAATCAACACTCACTGCCCCCACGCCGCTCGCTCGCTCTTTCTCTCTCAACTTCACTACAATGCATCTTATGTTCTACTCATGATATAAAATGCTTCCCGTTGTCACAGACGAAAATAAAGACCACCACGGGACTGTCTGTAACAACACGAACACTATGAAAGAAAGAACAACATGCTCTGATAACTGTAGCCCATTTCACTGCCCTGGCGAGCGCTAGTGGCTACCGGGAGGCGATTCTGCCAACGCTGGTAGGCGTCACAACCGGTACTGAAAGGGTTAACGCTGACTCCTACTTCTCCTCCTCCATTTCCCTCTTCTCTAATTCTTCTCCACTTCCCTCTTCTCTACTTCTCCACTTCTTCTCCACTTCTTCTCCTCCGCTTCTTCTCCGCTTCTTCTTCTCCACCACTTCTTCTTCTCCTCTTCTCTCTCCTCCCCTTCTTCTCCTCCGCTTATTCTCCTCTACTTCTCCTCCACTTCTTCTCTTTCACTTCTCCTCCACTTCTTCTCCTCCTCATCTCTATCCTCTACTTCTAAGAAAAGCAGAACGAATATAAGAACTATTATGAGCAAGAAAGGAGGAGGAGAAATAAGCAAAGGAGGAGGAATAAGCAAAGGAGGAGGAGGGGAATAAGTAAAGGAGGAAGAAGAATAAGCAAAGGAGGAGGAGGGGAATAAGTAAAGGAGGAAGAAGAATAAGCAAAGGAGGAGGAATAAGCAAAGGAGGAGGAATAAGCAAAGGAGGAGGAATAAGCAAATGAGGAGGAATAAGCAAAGGAGGAGGAGGGAAATAAGTAAAGGAGGAAGAAGAATAAGCAAAGGAGGAGGAATAAGCAAAGGAGGAGGCATAAGCAAAGGAGGAGGAATAAGCAAAGGAGGAGGAATAAGCAAATGAGGAGGAATAAGTAAAGGAGGAGGAACAAGCAAATGAGGAGGAATAAGCAAAGGAGGAGGAATAAGCAAAGAAGGAGGAAGAATAAGCAAAGGAGGAGGAATAAGCAAAGGAGGAGGAATAAGCAAAGGGGGAGGAGGAATAAGCAAAGGAGGAGGAATAAGCAAAGGAGGAGGAATAAGCAAAGGAGGAGGAATAAGCAAAGGAGGAGGAATAAGCAAAGGAGGAGGAATAAGCAAAGGAGGAGGAATAAGCAAAGGAGGAGGAATAAGCAAAGGAGGAGGAATAAGCAAAGGAGGAGGAGGAATAAGCAAAGGAGGAGGAATAAGCAAAGGAGGAGGAGGAATAAGCAAAGGAGGAGGAGGAATAAGCAAAGGAGGAAATAGCAAAGGGGGAGGAGATAAGCAAAGGAGGAGGAATAAGCAAAGGAGGAGGAATAAGCAAAGGAGGAGAGGAATAAGCAAAGGAGGAATAAGCAAAGGGGGAGGAGGAATAAGCAAAGGAGGAGGAGGAATAAGCAAAGGAGGAAGAATAAGCAAAGTGGGAGGAGGAATAACCAAAGGAGGAGGAATAAGCAAAGGAGGAGGCATAAACAAAGGAGGAGGAGGAATAAGCAAAGGAGGAGGAATAAACAAAGGAGGAGGAGGAATAAGCAAAGGAGGAGGAATAAGCAAAGGAGGAGGATGATAAGCAAAGGAGGAAGAGGAATAAGTAAAAGAGGAATAAGCAAAGGAGGAGGATGATAAGCAAAGGAGGAGGAGGAATAAGTAAAGGAGGAGGAATAAGCAAAGGAGGAGGAATAAGCAAAGGAGGAGGAATAAGCAAAGGAGGAGGAATAAGCAAAGGAGGAGGAGGAATAAGCAAAGGAGGAGGAATAAGCAAAGGAGGAGGCATAAGCAAAGGAGGAGGAATAAGCAAAGGAGGAGGAATAAGCAAAGGAGGAGGAATAAGCAAAGGAGGAGGCATAAGCAAAGGAGGAGGCATAAGCAAAGGAGGAGGCATAAGCAAAGGAGGAGGAATAAGCAGGAGAGGAGAAAGGAGGAGGAATAAGCAAAGGAGGAGGAGAAAGGAGGCATAAGCAAAGGAGGAGGAATAAGCAAAGGAGGAGGCATAAGGAATAGCAAAGGAGGAGGAATAAGCAAGGAGTAGGATTAATAAGCAACAGAGGAGCCATAAGCAACAGGAGGAGGAATAAAGCAAAGGAGGAGGAATAAGCAAACAAGGAGGAGAATAAGCAAAGGAGGAGGAATAGCAAAGAGGAGGCGGAATAAGCCAAAGGAGGAGGATGATGAATAAGCAAAGGAGGAGAATAAGCAAAGGGGGAGGAATAAGCAAAGGAGGAGCCTAACGCAAAAGTAGGATGAAGGAATAAAAAAGCAAAGGAGGGGAGGAAATCAGCCACAGGTGGAGGAATAGCCAAAGGAGAGGAGAATAAGCAAAGGAGGAGTAATAAGCCAAAGCGGAGGCATAATAAACAAAGGAGGAGGAGGAATAAGCAAAGGAGGTGGAGGAAATAAGCAAAGAAGGAGATGATACGCAAAGGAGGGAATAAACCAAAGGAGAGGTATGAATAAGCATAGGAGGAGAATAAGATCAGAAGGAGGAGGAGGAATAAGCAAAGGAGGAGGAGGAATAAGCAAAGGAGGAGGAGGAATAAGCAAAGAAGGAGGAATAAGCAAAGGAGGAGGAGGAATAAGCAAAGGAGGAGGATGATAAGCAAAGGAGGAGAAGAAATAAGCAAAGGAGGAGAAGAAATAAGCAAAGGAGGAGCAGAAATAAGCAAAGGAGGAGGATGATAAGCAAAGGAGGAAGGCAAAGCAGAGGAGGCGATGAATAAGCAAAGGAGAGGAGGAATAAGCAAAGGACAAAGGAGGAGGGGGAGGAATAAGCAAAGAAGGAGGAGGAATAGCAAAGAAGGAGGAATAAGCAGAGGAGGAGGAATAAGCAAAGGAGGAGGATGATAAGCAAAGGAGGAGGAGGAATAAGTAAAAGAGGAGGAATAAGCAAAGGAGGAAGATGAGAAGGAAGGAGGCGTGACCAACACAGAGAGGTGGTGTTGATAATGCAGGCAAAGCGTCTTAATGACCTTCTTCCAACCTCCTCTGCCACCCACCTCCTCGTTCCTAATACTCTCACTCGGTTTATTATTCTTTATATTTCTTCGTATTCTTCTTCTTCTTTTCCTTTCTCTTATTTCAATTCTTCTTCTTCTCCTTCTTCTTTCACTTTTTCTTCATCCTCATCCTTCTTCTTTTCATCCTCATTCTTCTTCGTCTTTTCACCCTCATATTTCTTCTTCTTTATCCTTTTGCCCTTCTTTCTCTTTCTCCTCTTCTGCACGTGTCATCCTTTACTTCTCCTCCTGTTGGTCCCCCTTGTCCTCCTGAATTTCTTAGGCGAGGAGGAAGGCGTTGAAGAAGGAATGAAAGAGAGGGATAGGAGAGAGGAGAGGAGGAGGAGGAGGAACAGAAAGAGAAACACAGAAGCGGAAATTGGACAAAGAAAGAGGTGGTGTTGGTAATGAGCGATAATAATGACCTTCTTCTTCTTCTTCCTTACCCTATCCTCTTTCCTTATTCTATTCTCTTGATTCTCCCCATCCAACTGTTCCTTATATTTACTAGTTTTCCTTTTCTTATAGTCTCTTCTTCCTCGTATTCCTCCTTTTACATAACAATTTCTTCTTCTTCCTGTTCACTTCTCGCGCTCTTACCTAATAACTCTTCCTCCGCTCCATTTCCCCTCCTTCCTTCTCCTCCCAAGTATCGAAAAGGTTCACAGTTTTTTTTAAGACATATCTCGAAGTCTCATGAGCGTTCAGTTATATTCATACCAAATAAATTAATGATATGCAAGAAAGAACGATGTAATAAGATAGCCTATATAGCAATAGTACAACACACAGAGAAACGAAAACAATAATGGTCGAAATATTAGAGGAAGGGAGGAAAGGAACAGACAAAAAGGTGAAAAACAACAATTGTAATTAGGTATTATAACAATAGAAAATCACAAAGAGGAACGAAACAAAACGCAGGGAGAATGGTCGAACTATTAAGGGGGGTGACCTGCCTTTTTTTATCTCCTTTTCTCTCTATCTCTGGCTTGTATCCATTCGGCCCCATTCAGGCAACTGTTTTAAGACGTTTATTCCCATCCAGGTGTCGATTTCTTCCTGGCGAGCGATAGCGAGCCAGCATTGTATGGAGAAATCCGGCTTCGCCGGAGAAATGTTTCTATCAAAACATGTACAAATTTATCTTGATGCTGTCAAAACAAATATATATATATATATATATGCTGGCTCGCTACCGCTCGCCAGAAAAAAATATTTACACCTGGATGGGGATAAACTTCTTAAAACAGTAGGCTGAATGGGACCGAATGGATACAAGCCAGAGAAAGATAGAAAAGAAGAGAACAAAAGCCGGTGACCCCCGTTAAGGAAAGGGAGGCAAAGAACAGAAAAAGGTGAAACAAAAACTACATTAAGACGAACAGTAAGAGACAATGCAACAACAATTGGAAATGAAAGGATTAATACAATACAAAGGATTAATACAATACAAAGGATTAATACAATACAAAGGATTAATACAATACAAAGGATTAATACAATACACAAAGGATTAATAACAATACAAAGGATTATAATACAATACAAAAGGATTAGACAACAATACAAAGGATTAATTAGACAATCAAAGGATTAATACAATACAAAAGATTATTAATACAATACAAAGGATTAATACAATACAAAGGATTAATACAATACAAAGGATTAATACAATACAAAGGATTAATACAATACAAAGGATTAATACAATACAAAGGATTAATACAATACAAAGGGATTAATATAATCCAATTACAAAGGAATTAATACAATACCAAGGATTAATACAATACAAAGGATTAATACATACAAAGGATTAATACAATACAAAAGGATTAATACAATACAAGGATTAATAACATACAAAGGATAAATACAATACAAAGGGATTAATACAATACAAAGGATTAATACAATACAAAGGATTAATACAATACAAAGGATTAATACAATACAAAGGATTAATACAATACAAAGGATTACTACAATACAAAGGATTAATACAATTACAAAGGATTAATACAATACAAAGGATTAATACAATACAAGGATTAATCAATACAAAGGATTAATACAATACAAAGGGATTAATACAATACAAAGGATTAATACAATACAAAGGATTAATACAATACAAAGGATTTATACAATACAAAGGATTAATACAATACAAAGGATTAATACAATACAAAGGATTAATACAATACAAAGGATTAATACAATACAAAGGATTAATACAATACAAAGGATTAATACAAATGATTAAGACCTACAAAGGATTAATACAATACAAAGGATTAATACATACAAAGGATTAATACAATACAAAGGATTAATACAATACAAAGGATTAATACAATACAAAGGATTAATACAATACAAAGGATTAATACAGAAGCCATCATACACGCTGGTCTGGATATTACGAATGGAAGCAAGGAAGCGGAAACAAATGAGAGGGGAGACGAGAAACTGAGCACAAAGGATAAATGAGAGAGAGAGAGAGAGCATAAGAGTGATCATAGAAGTAAGATTATGAGTGAGAGAGTGAGCACGAGTTTTAAAGTGAGAGAGTGTGATTGTTAGTGTGTGTGTGTGTGTGTATGAGACCGAGAGAGAGAGAGATTTACATAGATTTACATAGATACACTGGCCACACAGATCTTACGATCCCTGCGAGGTGACCAAGACTTAATCCTAATAGAGATAGCAACCCTAAGATAAAGTGGAAGGAAAGGATAGCAAAGATGAAGGAGAGAGAGAGAGAGAGAGAGAGACTAACACAGGAGAAAATGGCAGAGAATAGAGCATAAATGATGCACAAAGGACAGGTGAAGGAGGCGTGAAGAGAGCATAAAATACGAAAGAGAACCAGAAATAAAGGTGTGCAATTTATTAAAAGAAAGAGGATAAAATAACTAAGCATAAAGCTATTTGATCCCATAGAGGCCTGACACACCCTAAGATGTAATATACAATCTTACCTGATCCTTTAGCTCAACTAGAACTATAAGATAGAAAAAAGTAAGGATAAGAACAAAGCATATATAATTGAAATTTAACAGATTGATAAAACATATATGACATGAATAAATGTAAATCTAGATATTCACAAGTACTTCACAATCCAATTACAGGACAGAATATGGTGTTTAAGGTTATTGGCAAATGTTTCCAGTCAGATCAGTTCAAACATTTATCATTTCAAACCAAGTCGTAAATATGTAGGATATGCTACTACGAAACTATCAAATGTGACACTATTTTGTTGTTGTTTAATGTCTGTTGGACAACAAAGTGTGGAGAGCACCTGGCAGATGTCATTGGCAAGTCGCTCGTATCCACCAGCCTTCACTACCGATGGCTCATTATGTCTCGCATTATGTCATTCTGTCTGGCTTGCATCCTTACTTTCTCGATAAGACTACTATATGTTGGTGTTCGCAATCTTTTGCATATTCCTTTGTAAAGAATTTATGCAAAAACATTACAGTACCTGATCTTATAGTAATCCAGAGTCATGCGATCACAAGTTTTATCGAGGTTACTTTTCTTGATTTCTAGCTAACACAGACCCCACAGAGAAAGAGAGAAGATGCAAAAGAACGAGAGAGAGAATAATAATGATGGACCGAGAGAATATCTTTTAATATACGGAAAATATATTATAAACAAGTGAAGGGAAGGATGGCAGAACCTCGAATGATAACATATAATAAGAACACTAAAATAAGCAAGGTAAAAAGAATATTAACAGAATACAAAGACTCTATCTATCTATATACTCAGGCCCAATCCCCACTGTTCCTATTTACAATTTTCCTATTTGTGTCCTATTTTACAAAGAGTACTAGGAAAATACTGAGTAACAAGGCGTAGGGATGTGGCGACCCCATCGTCCTTCACTATTGTGGCGGAGCTAGCCCCTGGAGGTTGGGACTGGGGAACCCACCTCCAGAGTTTACTCCCACTAAGTGACTAAAGGATCAGCAAGCCTTTTCTTGCTGATCCTCCCTACCCCTTTAAGGGAGTGTGGATTTGGCTACTGACTGACTGACTAAGAAAAGTAAACAGCTCTATTGATCCTTGCGAGTCTGCATGTTAAGGGAGCCCACCTCGCTTTTTTTCTCTTTTTCTGCTCTTCTCTTTGGCTTGTATCCATTCGGCCCCATTCATCCTACTGTTTTAAAACGTTTACCCACATCCAGGTGTCAATATTTTCCTGGCGAGCGGTAGCGAGCCAGCATATATATATATATATATTTGTTTGGATAGTAAGCCAAATTTTTACATTTTTCGATAGAAAAATTTCTCCGGCGAAGCCGGATTACTCCATACAATGCTGGCTCGCTATCGCTCGCCAGGAAGAAATCTACACCTGGATGGGGATAAACGTCTTAAAACAGTTGGCTGAATGGGGCCGAATGGATACAAGCCAAGGAAAGAGAGAAAAAGAGAGAGAAAGATAAAAAAGCCGGTGACCCCCCTTAACCATTTTAGTATCAGGCCGCCTTTTCTGTTTTATTAAGGATACCATTAGACAATTGTATTCAGCTTTGGAAGGTCCTCTACGATGCAACAAGGTATAAAGTATATCTCAATTAACCCTCGGACTTCCAATATTCCCTCCTAAGCTAAATAAAATCGTCTACTGATAGCCAGGATAATTGGAAGAAATACGAAAGGATATATAATAGACATGCAATACAACGAGAGAACAAAGGATGGCATGGTGAATAATATAGGACTGCAAGAGATGACAGGTAAACATGTAAGGTGATGGAAGCTAAGAACGCTAAACAAATAATACGATGAAGGAAGATACTATATTTTGGAAATGATAACCATATAATATAACAAGGAAGATAAAGCCAACAAAATGTAAAAGAAGTGAAACAAAAGAAGCACGGAGAGTAAAATAATTCGAAGGAGGAATGGATACAAAGAAAATAAAGGCGGGCAAAGCGAAAGAGAATACTAAACAAAAATAAACACAAAAACAAGATATCGATTGTGGAGCGAAACAGAGGAGTAGTGAGAGAATAACGTAGAATGCAATGGAGCGGAGAAGAGAGGCAAAGAAATAGAACAAAACCAAATAGAAGACACAGAGAAAAGAAGATGGGGATCGAGAGGCGAAAGAGAGGAGGAGGAGGAGTAGGAGACTGACGGGAGATACAACGGGGGGGAGGGAGGGGGGGGGGGAGAGAGACACGGAAAGAGACAGCAAAGAGCGACCAAGAGGAGAGAGGGGAAATGGTATCTTGGCATGGAAAGAGGTACGGACGATAAAGGAAGGAAATATGAGAATAATAAGAAGGAAGGAGGAAGAATGCAAACAGAACATGGGGAAGCAATGGAGAACACAACTATTTAGGGGGGTCACCGGTGTTTTTTTCTTTCTCTCCTTTTCTCTCTTTCCCTGGCTTGTATCCATTCGGCCCCATTCAGCCAACTGTTTTAAGACGTTTATCCCCATCCAGGTGTCGATTTCTTCCTGGCGAGCGATAGCGAGCCATCATTGGATGGAGAAATCCAGCTTCGCCGGAGACATTTCTATCGAAAAATATACAAATTTAGCTTGCTGTCAAAAAAAAAAAATATATATGCTGACTCGCTACCACTCCAGTCTAGGGAGTGAGACATGCGAAGCTTCACGGCTCGAAGCAACTTCATCTCTGAAGCTGCTCCGCCTCAGTGCTTCAGTCTCATCCCCCCAGGCTCGGACCCTCACTCTCAGAACGCCACCTATTGCGTAATTAACACACTATAGGCATTGCCCCCCTGTAGCATATTTTTGAATATGGGAATATTCATACAATGCTATTTAATCAGGGAACAATGAGGGTATTTATTTGGCATTTCGGTGTGCTGTGGTAATGCACTGATACTAGGTACAGCACAAATTCCATCCCAATAATATCTTCCCATTGACATATTGGGATTCGAACCCAGGCCCATTGGATTACCAGTCCAGTGGCAAGACCACTCCGCCACACTTACAAAGAGAATATATGAGTCAGATACAAAGGGAGGTAGAGGGGTAGGAAGACCTCCATTGAGATGGAGAGCATGTGTAGGACAAGCGTTGGAAGATAGAGGAATGACTATAGATCAGGCAAGAGAAATGGTAAAAAATAGGAATGAATGGAGAATGCTACTGAATAGATGAGTGAAAATGCAGTCGTTTGGGAGAGGGGGTCGGGCGCCAGTTGGACTAGATAATAGTCCGTCAGGCCCCTGGCCCGGGGAGCCGGTATATATGTAGGGTCATGCCTGGATGCATGGTGGGCCGGCACTGTGGTGTGCTCCGCTGCATGTCTGCCTGCTGAGACCGGAACGTCTTTGGGAGTTCGGGGGCCGGGGGAGTGCTAGTGATCCCTGGTATCTGGGTGTTCTCCTGGGCGACCTAGATATGTATGAATTTGTACTTTGATTTTTGTGTTGTGTTGTGTTGTCCCTCTCCGGGCTCTGTCTCGAGTCGGTCACCCCCAGCTATGGGGTATGTGTCTGAGTATATACATACATACATACAATGATAATACACTATGCATAGTAAAGTAAAGAAACGACGCGATAATACGAACAGTGAAGATATTCAAATTAGTAGAAGGAAGAAATGAGAATGATACCTGGGAGAGAATGTGCAAACAGTAGGACTAGTAGTTTCCTCGCTAGACATCCCTCATACTAAGTATATCAAGTATAAATATACAAAAATACATACTGTTTGTATATTTATACTTGATATTGACAAATTACTAGAATTTAAAGGCGATAATAGGGTTGGGTGGTGGCTGATAACTACCGTGTTTGATGGAGGAGCAATAATGGTTTGGTGGTTCTCACAGTTAAGCCACGGTAACCTAGTCCGTTTCTTAGTCATTAATGTGCGACTTTAACCTCATGACACAGGGACAAGTGGTTTATTTCTACACTTTTGGTAATGCACTATATTGACGACCATTAGGGGACAGTGTGAAAAGAGCTGTGTCAAAATATCCAACTGTTTGTTAATAAGTTATTCCCGAAAAACGATGCCACACGGACTCTGAAACTCTTAGTAGATTATCGCAATTTGTAAAGAAATTGTCAGTCTTAACACCTTCACCACCATGACGTAATTTTCATCCTATTCTGGTTACCATTAGACGATTTTCTTTTGTTTATGATCTACCTTAAGTCTCAAAGGGGTAAATACGATCTTCATAAACCGTTTTTATAACACAGGTCCTTCTTAAACTGCCCAAAATCGTCTAAATTTAGCCAGAATCAAAGGTAATAGGACATAATGGTGCTGAAGGGGTTAAGGGAACAATATACCTCCCTTAGATGTACGCTTACGAAACCTATTTTGCACCCATCACATAATCCACATTTTTGTCAAATATAACTAAGACATTGGGATTAATTTCAGCGAAGGTTGTGAATGTTGATGGATTATTATGATGGTGAACGATATGGCACATAACAAAAATCAAGGTTAGATCCATATTTATTTATCTACTTGCACACTTCAAATAGTTGGGTCCCTATATATTATGTATGATTAAGGAAACCTTACAGCGATATAAACGATCATTGCAAATAATTGCACTAATTTTGACCTCATAATATTACCTCCAATGGCTCTAATTTAATTTTTATTGATCTCTAAGATAACATAAGGGATACTAACTAACTTCGTAAGGAAAGTTGCACAATATCTATAAGTCATAGCTGATCTCCTTTTTGTTTTCCTTATCGAACCTAACCTAAAAACTTACCGTACGCTATGTTGCGCTAAGAAAAAAAGAAAAAGAAAATCCTGGGTCACCCAAGGAATAGTAAGGAATGGTAAGGAATGGTAAGGAATGAAGCAATAATAAACATATGGAATGGAAAACATGAGGCAAGGTAATAGCACCCCAACCTCCGATATACACACAGAGTCACTATACTGCTACACAGGGTCCCTATACTCCTACACACAGGGTCCCTATACTCCTACACACAGGGTCCCTATACTCCTACACACAGGGTCCCTATACTGCTACACACAGGGTCACTATACTGCTACACACAGGGTCCCTATACTCCTACACACAGTGTCCCTATACTGCTACACACAGGGTCCCTATACTCCTACACACAGGGTCCCTATACTCCTACACACAGGGTCCCTATACTCCTACACACAGGGTCACTATACTGCTACACACAGGGTCCCTATACTGCTACACACAGGGTCCCTATACTCCTACACACAGGGTCACTATACTGCTACACACAGGGTCACTATACTGCTACACACAGGGTCACTATACTGCTACACACAGGGTCACTATACTGCTACACACAGGGTCCCTATACTCCTACACACAGGGTCCCTATACTCCTACACACACGGGCACTATACTACTACACACAGGGTCACTATACTGCTACACACAGGGTCACTATACTCCTACACACAGGGTCCCTATACTCCTACACACAGGGTCACTATACTGCTACACACAGGGTCACTATACTGCTACACACAGGGTCACTATACTGCTACACACAGGGTCACTATACTGCTACACACAGGGTCCCTATACTGCTAAACACAGGGTCCCTATACTCCTACACACAGGGTCCCTATACTCCTACACACAGGGGCACTATACTACTACACAGAGGGTCACTATACTGCTACACACAGGGTCACTATACTGCTACACATAGGGTCCCTATACTCCTACACAGAGGGTCACTATACTGCTACACACAGGGTCCCCATACTCCTACACACAGGGTCACTATACTACTACACAGAGGGTCACTATACTGCTACACACAGGGTCACTATACTGCTACACACAGGGTCACTATACTGCTACACACAGGGTCCCTATACTCCTACACACAGGGTCACTATACTACTACACAGAGGGTCACTATACTGCTACACACAGGGTCACTATACTGCTACACACAGGGTCCCTATACTCCTACACACATGGTCCCAATACTCCTACACACAGGGTCCCTATACTCCTACGCACAGGGTCACTATACTGCTACACACAGGGTCCCTATACTCCTACACACAGGGTCCCTATACTCCTACACACAGGGTCCCTATACTCCTACACACAGGGTACACACAGGGTCCCTATACTGCTACACACAGGGTCACTATACTACTACACAGAGGGTCACTATACTGCTACACACAGGGTCACTATACTACTACACAGAGGGTCACTATACTGCTACACACAGGGTCACAATACTGCTACACACAGGGTCACTATACTCCTACTCACAGGATCACTATACTGCTACACACAGGATCACTATACTGCTACACACAGGGTCACTATACTGTTACACACAGGGTCACTATACTGCTACACACAGGATCACAATACTGCTACACACAGGATCACAATACTGCTACACACAGGATCACTATACTGCTACACACAGGATCACAATACTGCTACACACAGGGTCACTATACTCCTACTCACAGGGTCACTATACTGCTACACACAGGATCACTATACTACTACACAGAGAGTCACTATATTGCTACACACAGGTTCACTATACTGCTACACACAGGGTCACTATACTCCTACACACAGGATCACTATACTGCTACACACAGGGTCCCTATACTCCTACACACAGGGTCCCTATACTCCTACACACAGGGTCACTATACTCCTACACACAGGGTCCCTATACTCCTACACACAGGGTCCCTATACTCCTACACACAGGGTCACTATACTCCTACACACAGGGTCCCTATAATCCTACACACAGGGTCACTATACTCCTACACACAGGGTACACACAGGGTCCCTATACTGCTACACACAGGGTCACTATACTACTACACAGAGTGTCACTATACTGCTACACACAGGGTCCCTATACTCCTACACACAGGGTCCCTATACTCCTACACACAGGGTCCCTATACTCCTACACACAGGGTCACTATACTGCTACACACAGGGTCACTATACTCCTACACACAGGGTCCCTATACTCCTACACACAGGGTCACTATACTCCTACACACAGGGTCACTATACTCCTACACACAGGGTCACTATACTCCTACACACAGGGTCCCTATACTCCTACACACAGGGTACACACAGGGTCCCTATACTGCTACACACAGGGTCACTATACTACTACACAGAGAGTCACTATATTGCTACACACAGGGTCACTATACTGCTACACACAGGGTCACTATACTCCTACACACAGGATCACTATACTGCTACACACAGGGTCACTATACTACTACACACAGGGTCACTATACTCCTACTCACAGGATCACTATACTGCTACACACAGGGTCACTATACTGCTACACACAGGGTCACTATACTGCTACACACAGGGTCACTATACTGTTACACACAGGATCATTATACTGCTACAAACAGGGTCACTATACTGCTACACACAGGGTCACTATACTGCTACACACAGGGTCACTAAACTGCTACACACGGGTCCCTATACTGCTACACACAGGGTCACAATACTGCTACAAACAGGGTCACTATACTGCTACAAACAGGGTCACTATACTGCTACACACAGGGTCACTATACTCCTACACACACGGTCACTAAACTGCTACACACGGGTCCTTATACTGCTACACACAGGATAACTCTACTGCTACACACAGGGTCACTATACTGCTACACACAGGGTCCCTATACTGCTACACACAGGGTCCCTATACTCCTACACACAGGGTCCCTATACTCCTACACACAGGGTCACTATACTGCTACACACAGGGTCACTATACTGCTACACACAGGGTCACTATACTGCTACACACAGGGTCACTATACAGCTACACACAGGGTCACTATACAGCTACACACAGGGTCACTATACAGCTACACACAGGGTCACTATACTGCTACACACAGGGTCACTATACTGCTACACACAGGGTCACTATACTGCTACACACAGGGTCACTATACTGCTACACACAGGGTCACTATACTCCTACACACAGGGTCACTATACTCCTACACACAGGGTCACTATACTCCTACACACAGGGTCACTATACTGCTACACACAGGGTCACTATACTCCTACACACAGTCCCTATACTCCTACACACAGGGTCACTATACTGGTACACACAGGGGCACTATACTCCTACACACAGGGTCCCTATACTCCTACACACAGGGTCACTATACTCTTGCACACAGGCTCCCTATACTCCTGCACACAGGGTCACTATACTCCTGCACACAGGGTCACTATACTCCTGCACACAGGGTCACTATACTCCTGCACACAGGGTCACTATACTCCTACACAGGGTCACTATACTCCTACACACAGTCCCTATACTCCTACACACAGGGTCACTTTACTGCTACACACAGGGTCACTATACTCCTACACACAGGGTCACTATACTCCAACACACAGGGTCACTATACTGCTACACACAGGGTCACTATACCCCTACACACAGCGTCACTATACTCCTACACTCAGGGTCCCTATACTGCAACACACAGAGTCCCTATACGCCTACACACAGGTTCACTATACTGCTACACACAGGGTCACTATACTGCTACACACAGGGTCACTATACTGCTACACACAGGGTCCCTCTACTCCTACAAACAGGGTCACTATACTGCTACACACGGGTCCCTATACTGCTACACACATGGTCACTATACTGCTACACACAGGGTCCCTATACTCCAACACACAGGGTCCCTACCTACCATTGTTTATAATGAGGGGATCTGTTTTTGCTGGGGTGGCAGGGTGGAGGAGATATTTTGTGGTTGTGTTGAATTACATCACCGTTATATTTGCTGTTTGTGCGAGAGAAAGAGTTACACATAATTATGCTCAGACCACACAGACCCTGCGGTCCCTACTAGGTGGTCCGGCCTTAATGCTACTAGAGACAGGGACAGTTTTGAGTAGAAGGAGAGGAGAGTACAAAGGAGTACAAAGGAAATCAAGCAACAACAGATCTAGTGACCCTTCTAGGTTGCTTGTCCTCCAAAACACTGAGGATCAAGTGTCCAAACAGTGGTTTAGAGTGGGTAAGGGAACATTGGAACGGGAATTACTGCCCTGGAACTAATGTCCGTGGCAGGATTAGGAAGTTAGTAGAGGACAGATGGGTTAGTAACTGAGGGGGGGATAAAATAAAGTTATTCATTTACAAACGCAGTCAGTCGCGGGTTTGATGAGAGATATTTGTCTAGGCGGAGTTTAAATGAATCAACGGTGATGGTGATGCAGTCTATAACGTTACGGGGAAGCCCATTCCACAAGTTGACAACTCGATTGAAGAAGAAATTCTTAGATTCGTGCGAGTTAAAAGATTTACCAATAATTTTGCAACCGTTTCCCCGCGTGTAATTAGATTGGTCGATAGTGAAGTACTTACTACAGTTCATATTGTCGATGCCTTTGATGATTTTGAACACTTTAATTAAGTCACCTCTTAATTTGCGCTGGGTTAAAGGAAATAGATTTAATTCTCGAAGACGCTCTTCGCATGGTTTGTTCTTTAGGCTAGGTATCATTTTGGTAACTCTACGTTGAACTCGTTCTAGCTTGTTTATATCTTTTTTGGTAATAAGGGCACCAGGATTGAATGCAGTATTCCAGAAGAGGGCGGACTAAGGAATTGTAAAGGGTTAGGATAACTTCTTTGGATTTATGCTCAAATGACCTGCCTATAAAGCCAATTATTTTGTTTGAGAGAGAGAGAGAGAGAGAGAGAGAGAGAGAGAGAGAGAGAGAGAGAGAGAGAGAGAGAGAGAGAGAGAGAGAGAGAGAGAGAGAGAGAGAGAGAGAGAGAGAGAGAGAGAGAGAGAGAGAGAGAGAGAGAGAGAGAGAGAGAGAGAGAGAGAGAGAGAGAGAGAGAGAGAGAGAGAGAGAGAGAGAGAGAGAGAGAGAGAGAGAGTCAGTCTTTTAAAGCACCCCAGGCTCCCTTATATACACAGGGTCCCTACCTCCCTTCCTTTTTAATGAGGGAATCTGCTCTTGTAGGGAGGACAAGGTAGGAGAGGATTTACTTAGTTTCTGATCACTATTGGTAGAGATGTAGAGTTAAACAATATCCACACAGAAACAAACAATATTTAAGAGCATCAATAAACAAAGACGAAACAGGGGAAAAAATGGGCCCCAGTCCCCCTCCAATACATAGTTTATTCTTAAGGGGGGTTCACCTGCTTTTTTTACTCTTTCTCTCCTTTTCTCTCTGTGTCTGGCTTATATCAATTCGGCCCCATTCAGCCAACTGTTTTAAGACGTTTATCCGCATCCAGGTGTCGATTTCTTTCTGGCGAGCGATAGCGAACCAGCATTGTATGGAGAAATCCGGTTTCGCCGGACACATTTTGCTATCGAAAAATGTACAAAATTAGCTTGCTGTCAAAACTAAAATATATATATGCTGGCTCGCTACCGCTCGCCAGGAAAATATTGACACGTGGATGGTGGTAAACGTCTTAAAACAGTAGGCTGAATGGGGCCGAATGGATACAAGCCAGAGCAAGAGAGAAAAGGAGATAACAAAAGCGGGTCGGTCACTCTAACACAAGCTCATCCGACGTGTTGGGGGACTATTATAGTGTGTTTATCGTTTTTCTCACTATTATTAGTTATATTGCTTGTGCCAGTTTCGAGCAATTAATGCTTAGTTTGCCTCCTCAACTAAAACGAACTCTTCTTTAGATCCCATTAAAGTTAAAACACACCCTCTAAACCCCCTTTAAGCTAAATTTGCACACTTCTCGATAGGAAAATGTCCCGTTCAAAGCCAACTTTCTTGTTTGAATGGGGCGAAACATCATCGCAAAACTATTAGGGTTGAACAAGGTGTCCAAAAATCCCCTCGGATTAGATAGGGTAATCGCGAATTAACCACACTGCTCTTACCTTTCCCATAATTTTGTTTCGCAATTACCCTAAACAATGTTGCCAGACACAGAGATCCCGTATGTGGCTTAAACCTGTGTACATACATAACATTTTAAGACTGAGTGCTCCTAATGGCGGCGTTCCAGGCAACCCTGTTAAGGGCTGCTTCACTTGTCAAGGTTTTTGGATTTGAGATCGGCACGTATAGTCGTATAGTCCGATCCCAGGTCTTCCTCAGTCCACCCCTTGGTGCAGCTCCCTCCAAAATCACAGACCTGCATTTTTTCACCCAATATTGTTCATCCATTCTCTCCACATGTCCATACCATCCCAGTATACTTGTACGCATCACTTAGCTAATACTCTTTATACCTAAACGTCTCCTCAGCTCAACATTTGTTATTCTATCCTGCAGCCTGGCCCCACACATCCATCTCCCCATTCTCATCTCATTACGTTCCATTCTGTTGACATCCTCTACTTTAACGGCCCATGTTTCCGAGGCATACATCATTGCACTTCTAACACATGAGGCATACACCTTTCCCTTTAGGGGGAGACGCACGCTTTTCATGGTCAGAATTGGCAGCAGTTCTCTGAACTTCCCCCAGCCACATCTAATTCTAGCGACAGTGACAGCCTCGACCCCACCACCGGCAGAGATGGTATCTCCTAGGTAACAAAACTTGTCCACCAGCTCCACGAGTTATTTATCTTTCAAAATTTATCCTCATTACTGGATTGGCAGATTATGATGTAAACTTTAAAATATCTCTGTCTCTAAGTTAATCTATATTCAGTCTAGTTTTCGATACCAGTGCAAAAGATTCTCGTTGCCAGAATAATGTTGACCCTCAAATGTTGGTACAAGCCCTCATGTGATTCCGGCTTTGGTTAGTAATGAGGGTATCTGTTTTTGTAGAGATGGACGGGTAGAGATTTGTTGGTGTATGTATGTATGTATGTATGTATGTATGTATGTATGTATGTATGTATGTATGTATGTATATATGTATGTATATATGTATGTATGTGTGTATGTATGTGTGTGTGTGTGTGTGTGTGTGTGTATGTGTATGTGTATGTGTGTGTGTGTGTGTGTGTCTGTACTTTACTTTATTACATGTGCCTTGTTGTGTTAAAAAGGATTGAAGTTAGTTTCCAAGTCTCGATGTGTTCTTGTAATAAAGTTATGTTCTTGTATGTCCGTTAGTATTCTTCCAATCACTCCTTTTCACTCATTATAGTTACATCATCTTCTTATAATTGGCTACTTAATATTTTCCTCTCCTTTATCAGGAACACTTCCCATTTCAATATAGTTTGCCTTATCAGCTTCGCTCTCTCTCTCTCTCTCTCATTTGTGAGGCAGCCAAGTGAGAACATTTGTGGGAATTGTGAGTTTCTTGATAAAAGTGTCAACATTGTCACACACAATCAAAAACGCAATACAATCAAAATTAGATATGGAACCATCATAGGTTTAGCCTACAGTATGTTGGCTTTGGCAGCCCCTTTTCAATTAATCTCCGTTAGAGTACTGAAACACGTATTTTTACCTCAAACTGTATCCTGTGGTAGAGATGTCAAACTTTGTTTTTATTTTTATTTTTTTTAATAGACAATGAACGGAGGAAGGAAAAACACAGATAAAACAAAAAGGTCCATGTGCCTAAAGGCATCCTCCATTCATAAAATGTTTGTAACAACTGGATTTAAACATTTGTAGATTGTAAGTTTGTGGAAAGCAATTCGAGGGAAGTGAATTCCAAAGAGTATTAGCTCTGGGGATAAATGAATTCTGATAAGCAGAAGTTCTGCATTGTGGAGGAGAAAGTGTAAATTCATGGGTGCTCTCAGCTGCCCTAGTTCTACGGGGAAAGATGTGGAGAGGCGGCACAATTGAAGCAAGTTCCTCGGAACAATTGCTGTGAAAATATCTGTAGAATAATGCAAGGGATGCAACGTTTCTTCGTATGGATAATGTAGGAAGGTCCTGTGTGATTGCAGGGTTATTGATTAATCTAATAGCTTTATTTTGAATTTTGTCCAACTGCCTCAATGCAACCACTCCACTTCCACCCCACAGAGGTGAACAGTAATCCATCTGAGAACGCACATGACTTTTATATATTATGGCCAACTGCTCGTCAGTGAAGAATTCTCGAACTCTGTACAGGAGTCCCAGTTTTTTAGAGGCATTCTTAGCAATGCTTCTAACATAATGTGTCCAGCTCAAGTTAGTAGTTAATGTTACACCGAGAATGTCAATACTAGGGAAGTGGGAATATTTACATCATTAAAAAATATATGGGAGTCAGTGAGATTCTGTCGGTTAGAAAATTGAATGTACTTGGTTTTCTGTGCATTAAAGGAAACTAGATTCTTTTTTCCCCATCCATTAATTCTAGAAAGGTCATGGTTCAGAGAAATTGCAGTGTTTATTTTTGAATTTATAAGATCGGGTTGGGTGAAAGAATTGGTAAATGTGAAGGAACTGTGGAGTGTTGAGTCATCTGCGTAGGAATGTATTGGATTATGAGTGGTAGATATGAGATCATTGATATGAATGAGGAACAGAATTGGGGCCAAAACTGATCCCAGGGGAACACCAGCATTTATTGAGTGAAATTGAGAATAAAGGCCATCTACCATTACACATATTTTTCGGTTATGAAGATAAGAAGAAATTAGTGGAACTAATGATGCAAGGCCGTAGTGTGACATCTTCGACAATAAGGATTGATGCCAGACTCTATCAAATGCCTTTGATATATCCAGTGCTATTGTATGTGTTTCACCATGTTGGTCTGTAGCTTGGTTGATTTGATGCGTAAGAAGGCAAAGAATGTCTGCAGTTGATCGACATCGTCTAAAACCATATTGCCTATCACTGATTAATTTATTATTCTTAAGATGCTTAGTTAGAAACTAGTTTCAAATGACTCGTCTGGACAAGGGCAACCATAAATATTCAGCCAATGTTTGGAGAAAGTTGACCATTTGACTTGTACTGGTCCCTGTAGTTCAACAAATTAGTGGCAATTGGCAACATTTCTTACCAATTTGTAGCATGATGATAAACTACAGGGACCAGTACAAGTCAAACGGTCAACATTAGCCAAACATTCTCTGAATATAAGTTGTTTCCCTTGCCCTGACAAGTCATTGGAGACTAGTTTGATATCTCTACCACGGTATACAGTTTGGGGCAAATATCAGTGTTTCAGAACTCTAATGGAAATAAACTGAACAGGAGCTGTCAAAGCCAACATAGGCTAAACATATGATGGTTCCATATCTAATGTTGATTGTATTGCGTTCTTGATTGTGTGTGACAATTTTGAGACTTATCAATAAATGCACAATTCTTCAACCAAACTGCTTCGCTACATGGGGTCTGTGTATTTAAATATATCTATGTAAATGCATATCCTTCTTTTTTTTTTCTCGAATCATTAATATTGTCCCCTCTCTTCCTCATTCCCATTATTAGTATTTTTCCCTTCTCTATCTTCTCTTTGTTGCATCCATTTTCATTTATTCCCTGCGGACTGACTGACTGACTGACTGACTAACTGACTGACTGACTGACTGTCTCTCTCTCACACTCACTCACACACACACTAATCACGCACTATTTCTCCGTACGTATACTTACCATATGCATGTATGTCACAAACACTCACCAATTGCTCTTAGTTTGTACGTACCGTACTTCCGTCAATTATTCGGTCTGGTCTGTCTCTCTGTCTGGTTTCTCTGTCTGTGTCTCGTGTACGTCAGATTATCGCTGTAGTTTGGTGTGGCTGGATACAAATAGACAACTCGTACTCTCTTCACACAGAATTATACCATGGAAAGTAGACTGTATAGTGTTTGCGTGTGAAGCATGATGCTGTCCGGTGGCGAATCTGTAAGGGAGGCATACATGTGTAGGTGTGAATTACATAATGAGTTCCGGTTGGTGAGATACATGTAGGCTACAGTTCTTCAATGAGGCTCTCAATGGCGAGGGCAAAGTGTAGATGGAATACGAACATCGAGTGTTTGAGTGTAGGAGATGCGAAAGAATAGTTTGAGGTGAAGTGCATTAGTTGAGGATAAATGGCAACAACTGGGTAAATTTAAAGAATACTAACTCATTCTGTACCGGCAACATCTCTTTAGTTTTATTCTTGCTATATTTAGACGCTTGTGTGCAGATAATTAAGGATCTGCGGTAATAAAAAGTGTTAAGCGAGATAGTTCGAAGCCTGGGAATTACCGAAGGCCCTTTTTAAACTGAATACAATCTTGTAATAGTAGCCAGAATAAAGTTAAAAGGATGTCACCGGTACTAGACGGGTTAAGGGGAGGTATTTAGTGTGTCCCCTATACCTCCATCAAGCTTAAAATTTCACCCCCTAGACCCCCTTTCAAGATAAATTTGTACATTTTTTCGGTAGAAAAATGTCCAGGCCGGAGGCCGGTTGCTCTTAAATTACAGGCTCGCTATCGCTCGCCAGGAAAAAGTAGACACCTTAACGGCACAAACGGTCTTAAAATTGACAGAAATGGGGCAAAATGTCGTAAAATATCCAAACTACTAGGGCGAAGGTCTTAAAATCTCAAAAGCAATGAGACTAAGCATGAAGGAGAAAGGGCTAAAAAAAAAAAAAAAATCCCTCAAGTGGATATCTCCCCTTAATGTACAGTAGATGCTAGGGGGTGGCAATTATTGATCACTTGCGAGTTTCTGGCTATAAGGAAGTTGGTGCCATAAACATCGGTATTAAACAGAAATACAATAATACAGTAGATGTCTAATGGATAAAACGTATGTTGACTTTAGTGGTATGTATTTATAAATATACTACAACTGCATTTTTGCTGGTAATTCTGCTAAATATCAATGTAAACAAATCTCACTTCCTTTAGCCTGAAGCTCGCAAGTGGTCAACGAGGGCTAGACCAATGAAGACTTGGGGTGAAGTCTTGAGTAAGGACTGAAGACTTGGGGTGAAGTCTTGAGTAAGGACTGAAGACTTGGGGTGAAGTCTTGAGTAAGGACTGAATAGAACAGCTCTACTCGACTATGACACTTAGGATGCCTTCGTTAAGGGGGATTTTTCACCTGCTTTTTCTTTTCTCTCTCTGGGTTGTATCCATTCGGCCCTATTCAACCTACTTTTTTAAGACGTTTATCCCCATCCAGGAGTTGATTTAACCTGGCGAGCGATAGCGAACCACCATATTTTGGATAATGTGTTAGACAGCTGGCTAAATTTGTACATTTTTCGATCAAAAAATGTATCCGGCGAAACCTGATTTCTCCATAAGATGCGAGCCGAATGGATAAAAGCCAAAGAAAGAGAGAAAACAATAGCAGGTCACCCCCCTTAATTATCTATCATCTCCCTTGCATTCTCTCTCTCTCTCATCGTTCATAATCGCTTCCCCCTTGCACCATCCATATTCATTTGCGCTCCTCTCCCTCCTCCTTCTCCTTCTCCTTTTCTCTTTTATTCCCAATGCTGTAATTTGTATCTGTTAGTTCCCCTCGTGCTCTCTCACTCTTACACACTCTCACTATCACACACACACATACTCTCTCCCTCTCTCCACGTTATTTTTCTTTCTTTATACATCTTCCTTGTGTTTTTCTTTTTATTTTGCCATATCTCTCTTTCTTTGTGACTCTGAATGAACTACACCGTTGATCTTTACTGAATTGTAAGTTAATGGTTTACCTTGGTCTTTTGTGAATCTCCATTCCTATAATATTTTTGTCGATACCTTAGCGGAATGAACTGAACAAGCATACGGGCTCTATTTAAAAATAAATCGTTTTAGTAATTACAGAAAAAAAAAAACATAAGTTTTTGTTTGCTATACTGTATATACCCAAACTCGAATTTGTGTACAATATTAGAGCTAGAAAACGTACTTGTACTAAATAATATTGAACTAAAAAAAAAAAGGAAAATACCTAAATATATGTATATTGTATCATAATCTGTTGTATAAGACCTAACCCGAAAAAAAATGTATTTGAAAAAATGCTATGATAAAATTAGAACTGCGCATTGGTAATTTTTACTCTCTCTCTCTCTCCCCCTGTAAATTGAGTGAACAATCTCTGTAGGCTGTTGTGGGGGAAACCTCTATTCCCCGAGGACAGAACCCAGTGTTACTTTGGGGAGCTGATCAAGGGAAAAAGTACGGTCAACATTTCTACGTCTATTTCTGAGTTAAAATTTGTTTAGTTCCTTGCACTATAATCGGTTTAAAACTATTTCACCATTCTATTACCCACAGTCCTCTCTTTCTTAGATTGCGCCATAAAAATGTCTGATTAACTTTAATTCAATATAATGTGTTTTGCATTGCAGACATCCCCCCAACATCTCTCTATACATAAGCATAGCATAATATATACCATATTTTGTGTTACATGAATTCAACAAAGATTAGCTTACTTATATGCACAATACACCTATAAGAAAATAATAACATATGTTGTGGAGTATGTTAGGTGTGTGAGATAGTTGAAGCGTGGTGGGTGTAGGTTAGGGGTTTCAGGAGATAAAACACTCATGTGGAACGGTCACCCCTTTTCAAATGTCCGTTCTCTAATGCAAGTCGTTATTCTTAATCCATATATGCTTGTCTGTACATGTGTATTCTCTCATGCCACACAGAACACATTTATAGCCTAGCACGAAAATAAAACAACGTTTAGTGTGAGGGTGTGGAAGGTGCCCAATGTGGAATAGTGAAGGGGTAGGACGAGAGAACGCAGTGATAATGGCAATAAATGAGATGTGGGAATGAGTTAAATTGATTTAGCTATTTATTACTATCATTAGTTATATATATATATATATATATATATATATATATATATATATATATATATATATATATATATTACATTATGTGTACAGAGAGAGAGAGAGTGTGTGTGTGTGTGTGTGTGTGTGTGTGTGTGTGTGTGTGTGTGTGTGTGTGTGTGTGTGTGTGTGTTTGCCGGTTTGTGTGGTAGTACTAAAATAAATCAGATAGAGGGAGAAGGATATACTGTATGTTCCCCAGCACAACAAAGCTCAACATCAATTATTTGCAATCGTTTTACCGACACAAACAACATCCAGTATTTGTGTTAACGGGACAGGTGTAGTCTCCGAGTTCACAAAACACCCAGTGAGTCGATTTAATGGATCCAAACCTCTATGTTCAGTACAGGATGTGTCTATTTGTATCTATATATCTGTCTGGCTGTCAGTCTAGAATACCTATCTATATCTATGTAAATACAGTATCTATCTAACCTATATGAAGCACCCAATATATATATATATACACACACACGCAATGGATCTTATTAGTCTGGTACTTTAATCAGGTTCAAAAGGCGTCAATTATACCCATTTACGTGTACTGTACCATCTGGCTAATCTACACTGGATTTTCTACAATACTTATCGATGTTTGGGAGCACTTATGCAGTAGTAATGGAATGGAAATAACAAACGTATTTGGTGTAGTATGTCAGCGGGTTTATGGCAAGAACTGAAACTATACTCTGTTTCTTTTCAGCAGGCAATAAATTGAATCCATTAGCAGCTAATTTATCGGTACTTAATGGCCAAATATGAAACTACCATGCCTCTGCATCTTATTTAGACCAAGGTTTTATATTTAGCACCATATATCACTACAAAATCTTCAATATAACCGAGCAATCTTGATGGCAACTTTGCAATTTACCGTCAGTTGAAAAGAAACAGAGTATATAAGTAGTCAGTCTGTCTCCCTCATGTTAAGCCCCCACTAGTTTTGAGATTTTAAGACGTTGGTTCCATTAGTTTGGGGATTTTATGACCTTTCACCCCATTTCTTTGTCAATATTAGGACCCTTCGTGCCATTTAGGTGTAGATATTTTCCTGGCCAGCCTGTAATTTTAGGAGGAATCTGCCTTTTGCAAAAAAATTCTACCGAAAAATGTACAAATCTATATTGAAGGGGGGTCTAGGGGGTGTTTTTCTAAGCTTGTTGGAGGTCTAGGGAGGAAACTACAAAAATATATGAATACATGAATTAATAGACCAAACAAACAGCCACTGTCCCCTGAATGGCACTACCACCATATGCTTCAGTATGGAACCCAAGCGAGATAATACAATACAGTATAATGCTTCGTTACAGCCAAGATGGTTCAGAACTTGGCTTTAAGGGGAGGTATGTCGTTTTTCTGGACCCCTTTTCCCTCATGTTTATCCCCATTTGTTTTGATATTTTAAAATTTTCGCCCCATTAGTTTGTTGACTTTAAGAGCTTTCCTCCCATTTCTTCGTCAATATCATGACCTATCGTCCCATTTGGGTATCAATTTTTTCCCGGCGAGCGATAGCGAACCTGTAATTTAAGAGGCCTTCGGCCAGGACATTTTTCTACCAAAAAATGTACAAATATATCTTGAAGTGGATCTTGGGAGTGTTTTTTAAGGTTTTTAGAAGTTTAGGGATTAAACAATCCTCGTTTAAGATGGGGAGGAGTCAATTTCTGGCTAGCTTAACAAAACAGGCATTAGGTCCCTTAAGGGGAGATGTCCACTTGAGGTTTTTTTTTCATGACCCCTTTCTCCCTCATGTTTAGCCCTATTGTTATTTAGATTTTAAGACGTTCGCCCCATTAGTTTGGCGATTTTAAGTATTTTTGTCACATTTCTGTCAATTTTAAGATCTTTCGTGCCATTTAGGTGTCGATTTTTTCCTGGCGAGCGATAGCGAGCCTGTAATTTAAGAGGAACCGGCCTTCAGCCAGGACATTTTTCTACCGAAAAATGTACAAATTTATCTTGAAACCGAGTCAAGGGGGTTTAATTTTAAGCTTGATGGTGGTCTAGGGAGCTAACTAAAAACCTCCCCTTAAAGATGGGAGGGTCTGTACGCCGCCACATACCTTACCCCCTGCGCATGCGCGGCCCCGCCCACTGCCCGAAATGTAAATATTATATTAGATTAGATTAGCCTAACCTAACCTAACCTAACCCTAATATAATATAATATAACAGAACACAAATAACAAAATAAAAATATAAAAATACACTAAATCCGAGTGGGATCGAACACTGGTTTTCTCAGTGTCGGGCGAGAGCTCTACTGACTGAGCTACAGAGCGACCTGGCAGTAACGGTGTGAAGGCTATATTTAAACGCGGGAAACGGGGGGGCGGGGCCAAGGGAGGCTTACATTTTCGCGCATGCGCAGGGGGTAAGGTATGTGGCGGCGTACATCCCCTCCCCTTAAAGATTCATAGACCTGAAATGTTGTAACCTTATATACTGTAAGCTCGCGACTGTACATTACATATTAGTTCAGCAGGACTGTTTTCAGGCAGCAGGTCCTACATGTTTATTAGCTAAAAACATAGGATAGGAACATATCAGAATTAAAGATACCGTTGAATCACAATATTATTTGCCCATGATATGTCGGGATTGGAATTCGTGAGCTCTAGTATATGTGTCTAGTACAATAATGAATAAAATAAATGATTGCAGATGTGCTGTAGGAGAGAGAGAGAGAGAGAGAGAGAGAATGAGAGAATGAGAGAATGAGAGAATGAGAATGAGAGAGAGAGAGAGACGTGAGTGTGTGTGTCATGTCGCGAACGTGTTACGCTCCAGGCCGTTGTGTGTGTATGTTTTTCAATTTTCCAATATCCTCGCTTTTTTTCAAAACATGTTGCTAACAATTTACAATGTGAAACAGAAAGAAACGCAAGCTATAGGTCTTATTTTTATATTTCTTCTATGATATAACGACTTTGCTTCTGGTCATATATAACGTGTAATGTGACAGGAATCCAAACTTATTTTCTAGTATATGATAGAAACGAAGACTTAGTTTTGTCAGTGTTCACATTATTAATCGAGTCCTATAGTACCGGTATACCAATGACCTAACCTATTATTTTCAAAAAATACTGGGAGCTTGGGAATTGATGAGGGCAAGTTAGGTAAGGTGCATATATTATTTTAGAACCTATTAAATATCCATAATATGGCTGGGAAACTAGTCTTTAATGTAAATGACTTATCGTGTAGAACAAATTTTGGTAAAATTCTAGTTTCACGTACACAGCGACAAAAGGGAGGCGCCGTTGTAAAGGCATAGCTTCCCGACCAACTATGAAGATCAGGGAAATTGCTGGGTAAAAGACGTAATATAATGATAATAAACTACATTAACGACATTAGCCTAACCTAACAACCTTACCTAACCTAACCTAGTATTATATGATAGCTATGGTGCCGCATATGGGGAGATTTTTTTTTTTTTGTTTACAGTAGGTATAATTCCTTATAATGCATTTCCGCCGGTTTGGACATATATAGGAATTAAGTATGGTATATGACAACTCTAAAGTAGCCATAGAAATTTATGAGTATGCTGTGAAAGCGAAACTAGAATTAAACCAAATTAACATACTAGAGTTAATGTTCCTGTGGGAATTAATACTTATAATTTCGTGACATTATTACTGATGATTTTCAGCAAAATTTTCAAAATACATTTTGTTTTTATGTGAGTGAGGGAGACAAAGGCAGAACTGCCTGTAGTGAGTGCCTCCCCCAGAGTTGAAAGAGTGACAGGGCCGAAATAAAGGGACGTTCGAGCCAAAATGCCTGGACACACAGAGTTTGAAGCAATTTAGGTCATAGGAAGAGGGAAAGACTGATTCTGGGAGAGAGTTCCAGAGCTCAGTTGTTGAATAGAAGAAAGACTGAGAATAACTTTTCACTCTTGTGTTGGAGAGTTGCACAGAGTAGGGGTGCGGTTGTGTTGCAAGACGGGTACTACGTGCCCTACGTAGAGGAGGTGGTATGCACTTATATCTTTAACAGTACGGAAAAGGTACGGAATTACGGTTCGATATGTTACCGTCCTGTAGGGTACGGAAGTAAAATTGGGGGTACGGTGCAAACTACGGTACGGTATTTTTGACGGGTACGAAAAGCGGAAATATACCGTATCTGAACGGTGGTACTGGCAGGCGGTGGTATGTCGTGGCAAGGCTTAGTTAGTTAATTATTATAGGACTTCAGAGGTTATCAACCCTTCTGGATTATTAAGCCAGCACACTAAGTCAAGAAAGCGTCAGAATTGGAGCCTCTTTTCGAGAACCCAAGTCCCTTGTGGCAAGGCTGGGGGCCGACCCCCGTAACTGTTTACTATAACGACTTCCGCTCTACTTACAAACTGTTCCAAATAAATAGATATGACTGTAGAAATTCATAGAAGTGCGAAATTCAGAACGGAAATGCAGTAATTATGACCCATATTATTTGTGGACAGACGATATATCAGACGAGCTTACCCTCGAAAATTCCAGTTTTCTATTGTTACGATGCGCAATCACTGGGTGTTTTTCACACTCCCCCAGTGCATTTTGTGTTTTGAGAGCAGCGGGGTCTGGGGGCGGCAGCCCCCAGGTTAGGTAAGGTTTTTAGGTTATTGTAATGACAATATTGTCGTCGGAGGTCCGGAGAAGGCTGGCGAGTCACGTGACTGTTTACGTCCGCGAGTATCCTCGCTAGGCGGCGGTCATGCACGTCGGAGAAGCCGTTCAAGTACACAATTATGCCGTCAGAGTCTTCTGCGCCTTCGTTCGTGCTACGGGCATTGTGGCCTGTCTGTATAGACTCCTCCTACGCATCTGCGGCGAGAAGGTAGCGACGGGCGGAGTCTTCGCCCGAATTGCCCTTCAACATCTACAAGAATTGGTCAATATTTACGAGTCACACCACAGCTGGGATCTCATTGTTAACGATAGTTTTGGGTTCCTATCATTCTATGCTTCATTGCTATATACTTTTTATCCACCGGAAAAAAACAAAATTTCTTGTGTTTTTTTTTTTTTTTTAGAATTAACCTAACCAAAAAACCTAACCTAACCTAACCTAATAGCCCCCAAATACATTTAGGTTAGGTTAGGTTTTTAGGTTAGGTTAATGCTAAAAAAAAAAAAAAAAAGGGCCTAAATAAAAAACTAGATTTTTTTGTTTTTTCCGGTGGATAAAAAGTATATAACAATGAAGAATAGAATGATAGGAACCCAAAACTACCCTTAGAAATGAGATTCCAGCTGTGGTGTGACTCGTAAATATTGACCGAACAATTACCCCCACCCTTTTTATATGATACCCATTCATGTGTCTGGCCAGGAACGCCCACGGCACGGGACGCCCCGGGGACGTGGAATAGACATGTGTGTCAGGGGTAGCATGGGGGAATGAATGGTCAAACACGGTTTTAAGACATTGTAGGAACATTAAACATTCATCCCAAGGTCATTCGTGGCTGCCTAAAGCCGGTGGAAGTACTGTGTGTGCGGGGGTGGGGTGGGGTAGGGGGGGGGAATCGCCATTATTCAACATATATAACACCCCCAACTGTCCTCTTAGACAATTATACCAGAAGGAATTCCTCAATATCCAGGGAAACATATAACGTAGAACACAGATAATTGTAATCACCCTTGCTTACCTTCTCTCTCACTCCATCAGGACCTCTTCCTTCATCATGCTTCATCCCTTCCTCTCTGCAGCCGTTTGAGGTGGGCAGCATCATCCCTTATGTAGCACTTGACCGCCGACATCCATTATAAGCAAAAAGGGGCTGCTCGAAGATATAAATCCAACACCAGAAAGACAATAAAACGAGTAACTCCGCACGTCAACACGGTCGCTGGTATAAAGTTGGACTGACGATGTAATTGTTCCTCTACCCACTCCCTCCCCCATGCCCTTCACTCCAACTCCCCACCCCATACTCCTCCCCCACCAAATCCCTGAAGCACCTCCTCCCAACCACCCTTCCACTTCGACAAACCATTTCGCTTATTACCTTGTTGAGATTGTTATCGGTAAAATCTCACCGGCAGTATAATACGCTATCACCCTGAATTTTACATCTATTAAAAATGATATAGTAATTTCTAATGTGTGAATATAACTACGATTCTGATTAATGGCTACAGTATAATATAGATCATGGATGACAGAAGAAATACCGACCCTCAAACATGGATTCAAATACTGCTTCGCTCTGATACCGACACCAGAAGCAGAGGGTGTACCGTACCTAATGGAATAAAACACAAAAAACAATGGACATTAACGTCATCCACTTTTCTAATGTCAAGTATTTATTTTGACTTATACTGAATAGTCGCTGGCAACTAAATTGTATCAAACCTAATTGAGATAATACTGTACAGTGTTTTATAACGAAGAAGGCTTCGAAGATTCGTAATACTGTTCGAAATCCAGAAAAAAAAACATTTTTGCGGTGGCTGCACAGTCTCTCATAAATATTCTTTGGACTTTGATTTTTTGTTGTAATTATTATTATAATGAAAATATACCTTTACAGTTATATAATAACGGTATTTGTAAACAAATAAATTAATGAAGCATATTGGTTATTTATTTGATATAAAACTTCAGTCATTAATTAGCTTCGGAGATTTTTTGACTTTCAATGGAAAACATAAGGATCAACCAATTGGTGAGCCCACACAAAACACATGTTCGCAATATTTCGTTCGATTCGTTTGATTGGTGGCTAGAAATGGACCATAGTGGACAATCCAAAAATCCTTACTGTTTTTATTTGCTGTTCTTGGGTGCCGTCATTGAGATAATATAACCCATTAAATAAGGTCAACAAGTATCTGTGTTACATCATAAGCTACTTATCACAAGATCCGCATATGTGGGCTCGCCTATTGTTATGGATGACTATGCTGTAAAATAAGGTGCCATGAACGATGGTGCACATTTGGTTGAACTATTCTGACGAGCTGATGAAATATTGTGAAACATTCTCATTAGGCAAGTGCCTGATTCAGTGTTTTCCCTCGGTCAATGTTCACATTCTCTTATTTATCAAATACAAACTTTTACCCAGGAAAAATCGACACCTAAATGGCACGAACAGTCCTAATATTGACAGATAAATGGGGTGAAAGGTCCTAAAATCGGCAAACTAATGGGCCGAACGTCTTAAATTCTGAAAATACAATAGGACTAAACATGAAGGAGAAGGAGGATGAGAAAAACTACCCATCTCCCCTTAATTGATCCCCATGGTTGGAGGTAATAATGGCTTTTTTGGGACGAGTGGGTAAATCCGGTGGCAAAGAGCTCATTCATTGAAATCCACATTCATATTCACATTTCCTCCCCTCTCCCCCATCATAGAGCAGCCATGAACTAAAATGTGCCTATATCATATATATCCACCCCCCCCCCCCCCTCTCTCTCTCTCTCTCTTCTACACACACATTCATGAAATCCACATGCACATTTCCTCCCCTCTCCCCCATCATAGAGCAGCCATGAACTGAAATGGGCCTGTATCATTTATATCCCCCCTCCCTCTCTCTCTCTCTCTCTTTCTTATTATATGCACTATTGTATATTATGTATGTACATATTTGGCAATAAATAAATAATCAATCAATCAAATCTCTCTCTCTCTTTTTCTCTCTCTCTCTCTCTCTCACTAAATTGACTAAACCCACACCCGCATTAACATTTCTACTCCCCCCCCCCATCCCCATCGCACCCCCCCTCCCCCCCAACAAGAGCAGCCATGAACTCAAATTTCCCCGAGGATTCCAAGGGGTAATTGGGATCTGACTCGCATATCACTTCCATTATTCTTCGCCTTTTGCGCCCGTTATCATTTTCATTTCTCCTTCGGTATTTTATCCAGCTAGGCTAATTAAGCTTCGGTATTTTATCCAGCTAGGCTAATTAAGTTTCGGTATTTTATCCAGCTAGGCTAATTAAGCTTCGGTATTTTATCCAGCTAGGCTAATTAAGCTTCGGTATTTTATCCAGCTAGGCTAATTAAGCTTCGGTATTTTATCCAGCTCGGCTAATTAAGCTTCGGTATTTTATCCAGCTAGGCTAATTAAGCTTCTCCCTAGAGCTGGAATAGAAGGGGAAAGGGTTCAGGGGAGATGGGCCGTTTTGCTGGCCCCCTCTAGCTTCTTCCTCATGTCTAAGCCCCATTAGTTTTCAGATTATAAGGCGTTCGACCCATTAGTTTGGCGATTTTAGGATCTTTCGCCCCATTTCTTTGCCAATATTAAGACTTTTCGTGTCATAAGGTGTCGATGTTTTCCTGGCGAGCGATAGAGAGCTTGTAATTTAAAAGAAACCGGCCTTTGGCGGGGAAATTTTTCTATCGAAAAATATAGGCTACGAATTATTTATGAAGGGGCCTAAAAATAGGTCAAAATTAAAAAAAAAATATACCGTTGAATCCGCAAACGCGAGACGAATCCAAATATGTAATAATATTGACAAGTCAAAATTCGACCAAAATCACCGATTTGCCTGGGTTTCCCAAGGTTTTTTGAGATTTTTTTTCTCGATTCTGGGCGAATGGCTGGGCGGAAATGAAATCTAAGACCATCTCTAGAAGCAGCTCGGCGAGAAAAATCGAATGGCACCAAGTAGAATTCCCTAGGACTTATAGTTTGGGCTACAGAGGACTTTTAAAGTCCAAAAAACGGTCCCCTGGGCCCTCCAGGAAGCCCAGTCAAAATCGAAATCCTAAACTAATGGTCCGATTTTAATTCTGTTTGCGCCATTCGATTCAGCTTGCCAAAGTGTACTTATGGTAAAAATTTAAACAAAATCGGTTCATAAATAACTCGTCTATGGAGTTTTTAAACTTTAAAATAGGCCTAGGGGGCCTAAACAAGGCTATAAAACTAACGTTGCGTTAGCAACGTTTTTTATGGGGGGGCGGGAGGAGGCGGAGCTGGGAGGGGGGCGGGAGGGAATGGAGGGGGTAGGGGTGGTAGGGAGGGGGTGGTAGGGAGGGGGTGGGGGGCGGGAGGGGGGGGGGGGCGAAGGGAAGGAAGGAGGGCAGGGAGGGGGGGGGGGGGGGGTAGGGGGGGTTAGGGGGAGGCGGGGAGTTAGGGGTGGTAGGGGGGCTCATTGTTGGTTAACACCGCCCCCCACCCCCACCCCCTGCCCCCTCCCGCCCCCCACCCCCTCCCTACCACCCCTACCCCCTTCCTTCCCTCTCGCCCCCCCCATAAAAAACGTTGCTAACGTAACGTTTAGGGGGCCTAAAAATAGGTCAAAATTAAAAAACAATATATCGTTGAATCCGCAACGGCGAGACGAATCCAAATATGTAATAATATTGACAAGTCAAAATTCGACCAAAATCACCGATTTGCCTGGGGCGGGAGGGGGGGCGGAGCTGGGAGGGGGGCGGGAGGGAGGGAAGGAAGGGGGTAGGGGTGGTAGGGAGGGGGTGGTAGGGAGGGGGTGGGGGGCGGGAGGGGGCAGGGGGTGAAGGGAAGGAAGGAGGGTAGGGAGGGGAGGGGAGGGGAGTAGGGGGGTAGGGGGGGTTAGGGGGGGGCGGGGAGTTACGGGTGGTAGGGTGGCTCATTGTTGGTTAACCCTGCCCCCCCCCCCCACCCTCCTTCCTTCCCCCCACCCCCTGCCCCCTCCCGCCCCCCATCCCCTCCCTACCACCCCTACCCCCCTCCTTCCCTCTCCCCCCCCCCCCCCCATAATCCAAATATGTAATAATATTGACAAGTCAAAATTCGACCAAAATCACCGATTTGCCTGGGGCGGGAGGGGGGGCGGAGCTGGGAGGGGGGCGGGAGGGAAGGAAGGGGGTAGGGGTGGTAGGGAGGGGGTGGTAGGGAGGGGGTGGGGGGCGGGAGGGGGAGGGGCAGGGGGTGAAGGGAAGGAAGGAGGTAGGAAGGGGAGGGGAGGGGAGTAGGGTGGAAGGGGGGGTTAGGGGGAGGCGGGGAGTTACGGTGGTAGGGTGGTAGGGGGGCTCATTGTTGGTTAACCCCGCCCCCCACCGCCACCCTCCTTCCTTCCCCCCACCCCCTGCCCCCTCCCCCTCCCTACCACCCCTACCCCCTTCCTTCCCTCTCGCCCCCCCCCCCCATAATCCAAATATGTAATAATATTGACAAGTCAAAATTCGACCAAAATCACCGATTTGCCCAAGGTTTTTTGAGATTTTTTTTCTCGATTCTGGGCGAATGGCTGGGCGGAAATGAAATCTAAGACCATCTCTAGAAGCAGCTCGGCGAGAAAAATCGAATGGAACCAAGTAGAATTCCCTAGGACTTATAGTTTGGGCTACAGAGGACTTCTAATGTCCAAAAAACGGTCCCCTGGGCCCTCCAGGAAGCCCCGTCAAAATCTAAATCCTAAACTAATGGTCCGATTTTAATTCTGTTTGCGCCATTCGATTCAGCTTGCCAAAGTGTACTTATGGTATAAATTTAAACAAAATCGGTTCATAAATAACTCGTCTATGGAGTTTTTAAACTTTAAAATAGGCCTAGAGGGCCTAAAAGGGCTATAAAACTAACGTTGCGTTAGCAACGTTTTTTATGGGGGGGCGGGATGGGGGGGGCGGAGCTGGGAGGGGGGGGAGGGAAGGAGGGGGGGTGGGGGGTGGTAGGGAGGGGGTGGGGGCAGGGGGTGAAGGGAAGGAAGGAGGGTAGGGAGGGGAGGGGAGGGGAGGGGGGAGGGGGGTAGGGGGAAGGGGGGGTTAGGGGGAGGCGGGGAGTTAGGGGGGGGGGGGTAGGGTGGTAGAGGGGGCTCATTGTTGGTTAACCCCCGCCCCCACCCTCCTTCCTTCCCCCCCCCCCCCCTGCCCCCTGCCCCCCCCCGCCCCCCACCCCCTCCCTACCACCCCTACCCCCTTCCTACCCTCCCGCCCCCCATAAAAAACGTTGCTAACGCAACGCGACCCCTCGGGCGGGTCTTTTTTAAGTGTGATGGAGGTATAGGGAGGAAACTAATAAAATAATACAAAAATACATAAATGAGCCAATAAATACGCCCATCTCCCCTTAAAGTACCCCGCCGGTATCTATTCAGAATATGTTGAAGCCATGTGTAAAAGCAATACTACTATAATTCGATTATAAAGAGTTATTTGATGACGATGACAAAATACACTTGTCCGTTTAGTGTGCGCTCGTAACACTTAAGGGGGTCACCGTTTTTTTTTTTAAATCTTTCTCTCCTTTTCTCTCTTTCCCTGGCTTGTATCCATTTGGCCCCATTCAGCCAACTGTTTTAAGACGTTTATCCCCTTCCAGATGTCGATTTCTTCCTGGTGAGCGTTGGCGAGCCAGCATTGTATGGAGAAATCCGGCTTTGCCGGAGAAATGTTTCTATCGAAAAATGTAAAAATTTAGCTTGCTGTCAAAACAAAAATATATATATGCTGGCTCGCTACCGCTCGCCAGGAAAATATTGACACCTAAATGGCACGAAAGGTCTTAATTTTGGCAAATAAATGGTGTAAAAGATCTGAAAATCGCTAAACAAATGGGGCGAATATCTTGTAATCTCTTAACTAATAGGGCTAAACATGAGAGGAGGAGGACTCGAAAAACCAAATGCCTCCCCTTAAGTCCTTGGTTATTTTGATATTAATTGACGAGTGTTAGCCAGAATACAGGTGACGATAATGTAATTCAACTGAAGGTGTTACTCAACCTTTACAATGAGACGTATTAGCTAAATATAACCGACTATTGTTAACCTGTATCGGCAACGTCATTTGTATTTATTTCTAGCTATATTTAGACGATTTTATGAAGCTTAGGAAGGATATATGGTAGCTAAAAGGATTAATCGAATAGTTTGTATCCATTAGATGGGTAGACGGGGTTTCTAAGCTGTACAAAATCGTCTAAATGTCGCCAGAATATAATGAAAAGTACATCACCGGACCAGAAGGGGTTAACGAAAATAGAAATAGAAAAACGTCATTGTACTGAGGGTATTACGTACTTTTGATTCCGACTGTGCCGTAGCTGGGCGAAGTTTTGGGTAAAATTGAGTTCGCTTCAAGTTGTGTGCTTGTTCAAGGGGTAAAATTTACAAGGCTGCCTGAATATAATCAAAGTTTGCATGTTCCAAAGACGAGCCGGAAACCCCCGCAAGCAGCCAGTCAAAGTTATATTGCTTGCGCGGAATTTTCATACAGAGTGGATAATGCATTTGGGTTTACTAATATAACAGCTAAGACTCGTGATAAGACTCTAAGATAACCATAAGACTCGTGATAAGACTCTAAGATAACCATAAGACTCGTAATAAGACTCTAAGATAACCATAAGACTCGTGATAAGACTCTAAGATAACCATAAGACTCGTGATAAGACTCTAAGATAACCATAAGACTCGTGATAAGACTCTAAGATAACCATAAGACTCGTGATAAGACTCTAAGATAACCATAAGACTCGTGATAAGATTCTAAGATAACCATAAGACTCGTGATAAGACTCTAAGATAACCATAAGACTCGTGATAAGACTCTAAGATAACCATAAGACTCGTGATAAGACTCTAAGATAACCATAAGACTCGTGATAAGACTCTAAGATAACCATAAGACTCGTGATAAGACTCTAAGATAACCATAAGACTCGTGATAAGACTCTAAGATAACCATAAGACGAGGTAAAGTATAACATCTATGACTTGTAATATCTATGAATCATGATAGGTATAGGACTCTAGGGGAGGCGGTTGGTTTTTCGAGTCCTCCTCCTCCCTCATGTTTAGCCCTATTAGTTTTGATATTTTTAGAAGTTCGCCCCATTAGTTTGGCGTTTTTCAGACCTTTTGTCCCATTTCTTTGCCAATATTAAGACCTTTCGTGCCATTTAGTTGTCAATTATTTTCCTGGCGAGCGAAAGCGAGCCTGTATTTTAAGAGGAATCGGCCTTCGGCCGGGAAATTTTTCTACCGAAAAATGTACAAATATATATTGAATGGGGGTTTTGCGGTGTTTTTTAAGCTTGATAGAGGTTTAGAGAGCAAACCATTGAGCCGAAATAATAATTCATGCTGCACACTACCCTTAAGGGGAGGTATTTAGTTGGTTCCCTAGACCTCCATCAAGCTTAAAATTACACCCCCTTGAGTCCCTTTCAAGATAAATTTGTACATTTTTCGGTAGAAAAATGTCCCGGCCGAAGGTCGGTTCCTCTTAAATTACAGGCTCGCTATCGCTCGCCAGGATAAAATCGACACCTGAATTGCACGAAAGGTCTTAATATGGGGTGAAAGTTCTTAAAATCGCTAAACTAATGGGGCAAACGTTTTATAATATCAAAAGCAATGGGGCTAAACATGAGGGAGAAAGGGGTCAAGAAAAAAATCCGTCAAGTGGAGATCTCCCCTTAACTATAAGATAAAGTAAGGCATAATATGATCAAGGGACTCTAGGTTAACTATATATATTATAAAGTAAGGTATAATATGATCAAGGGACTCTAGGTTAACTATATATATTATAAAGTAAGGCATTGTATCGATGATTTGTGTAGTTCAATAAACAAATAAATTCACCATGTTGTTCCAATCTTTAGCTACGGAGATATTGAAACTTCACACCAAGACCTCATTGAATTGCGGTATTTCTTTTATAAGGCGGTAGCAATCAAACGCGAGGGAGAATAGGTAGACGTTGCAACATCATCAGTGCCTTTGGAGATATCACCATGGCTAATGACGATCCTCAAGAAGCTGTCACGAGAGAGAGAGCTACATAGAGCTACATAGAGCCACATAGATACACAGACCACACAGACCTCAAGGTCCTTACTAGGCAGTCTGGCCTTACAAACTCTATATATATATATATATATATATATATATATATATATATATATATATATATATATATATATATATATATATATATATATACACCGGTACATACATATACACACACACACACACATACATACATACATACATATATATACATAAGAACATAAGAACATAAGAAAATGGGAGTCTGCAGAAAGCCGATTGGCCTAAGCAAGGCAGATCCCTGTCCCACACAACCCCAATTACAAAGCCCAATTATAGGCTCAACACTCTAATACCCTGAGGATCATCTTACCAAACCGGTTAGAGATTTACGCAGGATTACGGGGGTCTGCAGAGCGCTGATTGGCCCAACCCGGCTGATCCCCCTTCACACCCAACCCTTCTCGTCCATATGCTTATCCAATTTTTTCTTAAAGCTCCCTATCTTCTTGATCCCACTATATCACTTGGTAGCCTATTCCACCCATCTACAACTCTGTTACCAAACCAATATTTGCCTATATCTTTTCTGAAACGAAATTTATCTAATTTGAAACCATTGGTACGAGTTCTTTCGCTATCACTGAGCTTTAGTACATTTGTCATGTCCCCTTTGTTAATCCCACTAACCCACTTGAACACCTCTATCATATCCCCTCTAACTCTGCGTCTCTCTAACGAATGTAAACCTAATTTCTTCAACCTTTCTTCATACGGAAAATTCTAATATTATGGATCATTTTTGTCATTCTACGCTGAATTCTCTCCAATGAATCTATGTCCATTCTGTAATAAGGACACCAAAATTGGACAGCATAATCCATATGGGGTCTCACTAATGACAAGTAAAGTTTTAAGATAACATCAGCAGTTCTGTTACTCACACTCCTAGAGATGAACCCGAGAATCCTGTTTGCCTTATTACGAACGCTTATACACTGTTTTCTAGGCTTCAAATCATTGCTAACAAACACACCTAGATCTTTCTCGCAGTCTGAATTTTCTAATTCTAAATTAGCTAGTTTATATTTAACATTTGTTTGCATCTTCCCTATCTTTAATACCTTGCATTTGTCAATGTTAAACTTCATCTGCCAATTTACTGACCATTCATGTAAGGTATCTAGATCCCTTTGGAGGCACTCTATATCGCTATCTGAATCAATTGATCTCCCCATTTTAGTATCGTCTGCGAATTTACTTATCCTACTAGTTATACCTAAATCTAGGTCATTTATGTATATAAGAAACAACAGGGGACCTAATACCGATCCCTGGGGGACACCACTTTTGACTGCTCCCCACTCTGACTTGGTACCATTTATGCTGACTCTCTGTTTCCTACCAATTAGCCATGACCTAATCCATCCCAACAACGACCCTCCTATTCCATGTGCCTCAACCTTTCTCATCAATCTCTCATGAGGGACTCTGTCGAAAGCTTTACTGAAATCTAAATATATAATATCATATGACTTGTCACTATCTACTGCTTCATATACCTCTGAGAAAAAGCTAAGCAAATTAGTAAGGCAAGAACGTCCCTGAGTGAATCCATGCTGAGAAGAATTTATTAGGTTAAATTTTACTAAGTGGCTTCTAATTTTCCTAGCAATAATGGACTCTAGCAACTTTCCTATGATTGATGTGAGACTAATGGGACGGTAATTGGATGCTATCGATTTATCACCTTTTTTGAAGATCGGAACTACATTTGCAAGCTTCCAAGCTTCTGGAACTAAACCTGTTTCTAATGACTTGTTAAATATAAATGCTAATGGACTACTTAACTCATCTCTGCATTCTTTTAATACTCTAGCATATACCTCGTCAGGACCAGGCGATTTTTGAGGTTTCAGTCTGTCAATTTCCTTAAGCACATCATTTCTACTTATACTAACTGTACTTAACATATTTTCTATACTATCACTATATACCATATTGACTTCTGGAATCTGTGCCAAATTTTCATTAGTGAAAACGGAAAGAAACTGACTATTTAATGTACTGCACATTTCTAAATCATTTTCTGTTATTTCTCCTATTGAAGTTTTTAGGGGGCCTATTACATCTCTAACTTTAGATTTATATAGTTGGTAAAAAGCTTTAGGGTTATTTTTTGAGTCGCTGGCTATCCTTATTTCATAATTTATTTTTGCTTTCCTGATTTGCTTTTTGACCTGTCTTGATAGAGTCTGATAGTATATATGTAAATGATTTTCACCTTTCTTTATTTTTCGATATATTCCTTTCTTTTTTCCTATAAGATCTATTAGCTTATTAGTCATCCATTTTGGTTGGTTCTGCGTCGATCTAAATCTTCTTTTAGGGATATATTTATTTTGAGCATTGTGGAGTGAAGCAATAAACTGGTTATATGTAGGTGGCAAGTTTAACTCTGGCATATCCTGACTTAATTGCTTAACAATAGGGTCCACCCTTAAGCCTCTTCTTAGCCCACCATAATCGGCTTTTCTGAAATCTGGGATAAGTGTCGTATTCTCTTTAGCATTCCCTGTCCATTGTATATTAAAATAAATAGATTTATGATCGCTATTTCCTAGGTGGTCACCAATCTCTACATTATTTATCATATGTTCATTGTTACTGAAAACTAAATCAAGAATATTAATACCTCTAGTCGGCGTATCTATGAATTGAAATAAAAAACTATCTTGTACTACCTCAATAAACTCTACTGAATCGGAGTCGCCTAATTGGTGCTGCCAATCAATGTTCGGAAAATTAAAATCCCCCATAATGCACACATTGCTAAACCTTGATGCTATTTTAATTTCCTCCCATAACGATTTTCCGCCATTTCTACTCATATTAGGCGGTCTATATATAACTCCAATAACTATGGTCTCACTACCTTCGTTAACCTCTACCCAAACACTTTCATTATCATTATTTAGTCTAATACCTGATTTAATACAGCTTTTTAATGTACTCCTGACAAACACTGCTATACCCCCGCCCCTCCTACTTGTTCGGTCATATTTAAACAAACTATATCCTGGAATATCAAATTCTGCTAAAAAATGCCTAGATTCTGTATTAATCCACGTTTCAGTTAGCGCTATTATGTCTATATTTTCTGTGCTAACGAGTGCTCTAAGTTCGTTCATTTTGTTACATAAACTCCTACAATTTGTATAATATACCCTCAACCTATTACTTTTATTTGCAACTAATTTTCTATTGTGTTTAGCTAACTTATTATTTCCTGTTGAACTACTAGCTCTAGACGGAAATTCTACTCTATCAGTATTCTCATCTTTACTATCAGTTACATGTGTAGTGTTATCGATACTACTATTACACATCACTATATCCGCACTATCTTGACTGATTATTTCTATTTTACTCACTGGTTTGTCACATGAAGTACCTGCTCCATATGGAGACAGTATTTTACTTACACACCCAGGTTTTTTTAACGAAACCCCGCAACAATCTTGTCGAGTGAGCTGGCCAAGGTCGAAACTCCTAGTCGAGAGAGATGTACTCCATCCTGGGCATACAGTTCATCCTTACCATAAAAGAGGGACCAGTTATCCAGGAATGGAATAGTATTTGCCTTACAATACTTCTCCAGCCGGCTATTTACACCAATAGCCCTGGAGGACCATTCCTTCCTTACCCCTCTTCTAGGCAGGATACTGTTTACCACAGGAACTCCACCTTTTTCCTTGATCCTCTCCAACATTTCCTGATACTTGGAGAGCAACTCCTCAGTCCTGCATCTCCATATGTCGTTGCTCCCTGCGTTGAGGAAGATGATGGGGTCCTCCCCACTCACTTCCATGACAGCATCTATCTTCTCAGCCACCCTCCCGACTCCGGCACCAGGCACGCAGACAACTTTACCAACCTGAGTGTTTGTTGCCCTGCCAAGGTATCTAACCAATGAATCACCGACAATGAAAACAGACTTAGCTTTTTCCTTTTGTCGGCGTGTAGCAGTAGTTGCAGCAACAGCAGCAGACTCCCCCCCCCCTCCCCTCTCACTGCCTCGATGATCGCCACTTCATCGCCATCACTCTCATCAGCCAAGGTGCTGAAGTTGTTGTGGGTCTTGACTGGCTGCCTTTTCAGCTTGCAGGCCGTTGCACTAGTTGACACCACTTTCCAAGGGGTTTCACGATCCCTGGGAACACTTCCGGTAGCCTCACACTTCTTCTCCGCCATAGCTAGTCTCAAGGCCAAATTTTCATCTTTGAGACACTGAATCTCCTGCTCCACACTCTCCAGTCTTTCTTGCAAAGCAAGACAAAGCTGGAGAGTATGGGAGGAGACAGCAGACTCATCAACAACAGCCATCACTATGAAAGTTCACTAGGACCTCACTAAGGGTAAACCGGTACACTAGCTGTCACTGGGGACGTCCACACTAGTCACGGGTCAGAGGGCAACTGAACAGTATATATATACATACTGTACAGTGCACACACATACACATACATAATTATTATTATTTTTTTTTAAGAGAGAGAGAGAGAGAGAGAGAGAGAGAGAGAGAGAGAGAGAGAGAGAGAGAGAGAGAGAGAGAGAGAGAGAGAGAGAGAGAGAGAGAGAGAGAGAGAGAGAGAGAGAGAGAGAGAAAGATTGGGTGAGGAAAATAGAATATAGGAACAACAGGCACAAACTTGAGAGGAAAATATATATAATGGTAGAGTGAGCAGAGAAACAAGAAAACTGTGTAGCTATAGCATATGATAAGTAGGATTAAAAGGTAGCTTATACATCATGTAAGGATTTTGAAGGGCCTCGATAGATCTCAGTATTTCAGGACCATACGTTTTCATTGGGGTTTGTAATTGATGATTAATGTTAAGAACTATTAACCCTCTCCGACATATGAAGCAATTTGAGCCTATTAGGGATACTTTAAAGCCTTTGTTACCATCAGGGGTATTTAGAAAACTTTAGTTTAGTTACTTCAACCTCTGCAGTTGTCTTTGAGTTAGCTGTGGGCAGAAAACTAATTTTGGAGAGGTAATTATAAGAGTGAGAGAACTCTATTTCTTATTGCTAATCTGGCAACCTCTGCATCATATGTGCGTGAAAGGGTTAAGAACAGGGTTTTACTTAATAGTAGGTTTCATCGGCCTTTGCTTTATTTGGCAATTTCTTTACCACACTATCATTGGCATATAGGCAAAACAAAATAAAAAAGAAGAAGAACAATGGTTGTGTGAGGGAGAGGGAGGTTTGTGAGGTGTTTTGGAGAAATGAGAGAGAGTTAATGTTGGAAGATATTGTAGATTTGGGTTGGAATCTTCTTCTCCCCCTAAAAAGTTATTTATTTTTTTCTATATTCAAACTACTCCCTCTCGGGCATAGGCTGATAGCCTTTATACTCTACCGCTGAACACGGTGAGGCCCGTGAGGTCTTGCTCCAGTCTAGGGAGTGAGACATGCGCAGCTTCACGGCTCGAAGCAACTCCATCTCTGAAGCCGCCTCTCCTCTGCGCTTCACAGTCTCACCCCCCACACTCGGACCCTCACTCTCAGAACGCCACCTACTGAGCAATTAACTCACTAGGCATTGCCCCCTGTAGCATATTTTTGAATATGGGAATATTCATACAATGCAATTTAAGCAGCGAACAATGAAGGTATTTTTTTGGCATTTCGGTGTGCTGTGGTAATGCACTGATACTAGCTAGGTACAGCACAAATTCCATCCCAATAATATCTTCCCATTGACATATTGGGATTCGAACCCGGGTCCATTAGATTACCAGTCCAGTGGCAAGACCATTCCGCCACACCTCCCCTATTTAAGGGAGGTCACCTGCTTTTTTTTTTATCTTTCTCTCCTTTTCTCTCTTTATCTGGCTTGTATCCATTCGGCCCCATTTAGTCAACTGTTTTAAGACGTTTATTCCCATCCAGGTGTCAATTCCTTCCTGGCGAGCGATAGCGAGCCATCATTGTATGGAGAAATCCTGCTTCGCCAGAGAAATTTTTGTATCGAAAAATGTACACATTTAGCTTGCTATAAAAAAAAATATATATATATGCCGCCTCGCTACCGCTCGCCAGAAAAATATTGACATGTGGATGGGATTAAACGTCTTAAAACAGTAGGCTGAATGGGGCCGATTTAATGTCTTTCACGCTCATATGACGCAGAGGTTTCCAGATTAGCAATAAGAAATAGAGTTCTCTCACTCTTATAATTACCTCTCCAAAATTAGTTTTCTGCCCACAGCTAACTCAAAGACAACTGCAGAGGTTGAAGTAACTAAACTAAAGGTTTCTAAATACCCCTGATGGTAACAAAGGCTTTAAAGTATCCCCAATAGGCTCAACACAGCTAACTCAAAGACAACTGCAGAGGTTGAAGTAACTAAACTAAAGGTTTCTAAATACCCCTGATGGTAACAAAGGCTTTAAAGTATCCCTAATAGGCTCAAAATCGCGTCATATGTCGGAGAGGGTTAATGTCTTAACACCTTCTTCATTATACTGGGTAATCAAGATGGGGATATGATGATAATATATTGTCGTCAGCTGTAAAACCCCAGACTATACTTGGGGTCATCTTGGGGGTTCACTGCTCTTCCTTGAAATATTTACAACCACCCATTGGTCTACTGCTTGAAGAAATTTAGAGCAAGAGGTTGAAATGACTATATAGCGATCAGGAAGAGGTTGGTGGTTATTGGAATTTTCGGTAAGCGATCTGTTAAGGGGAGATATCCAATTGAGGGACTTTTTCTTGACCCCCTTCTCCCTCATGTCTAGCTCCATTGGTCCTGAGATTTTAAGACGTTTGCCCCATTAGTTTGGGGATTTTAAGAATTTCCGCCCCATTCTGTCAATTTTAAGACCTTTCGTGCCATTTAGGTGTCGATTTTATCCTGGCGAGCGATAGCGAGCCTGTAATTTAAGGGTAACTGGCCTTCGGCCAGGACATTTTTCTACCGAAAAATGTACAAATTTATCTTGAATGGGGTTCGAGGGGGTGAAATTTTAACCCTTAACTGGCGGTGCGCAACATAAGTCGAGTGAAAGAAATTTGGACTATGTGGCGGCTCACAACATAAGTCGTGTGCCATTTTCAGCACGTAATGTTGCTGAAAGAGAGAGACAAGTGGTGACAGGAGAGTAGCGAGCGTATGACTGCTCCAGACCACCGCGGTGGACCAACTGACATGAATTCCACCCTCCTCCACCCTCTCACACTCGCTACACAGCGAATTATGTAGGGAAAGTACCGAATTACATTTTTTGCACTCGTGTTGCGCGATTGTTGCAAGAAAACTAGCAGTCATACAAGGATCGTTGGGGTGTCATTGGAAAGCTCTGTTTATGCCCTTTCAGGGATAGATACTTGTTTTACACTCTGGGTCTTATTTAGGCATGAAAATGATCACGTAAACAACCCTATTTTGGGTAAAAACACCCCGCTGGGCGGTACATAATTATTAATTACCGCCTAGGCCGCTCGTTAGGTGTTAAGATTACTGGAGGAGTAGGAAACCAACTAAAAACCTCCCCTTAAGAATGGCTGGGTAGGTATGATGCAGATATTCGTATTCTATTTTTATTAATTTCACCCAAACACCAAACACCTCCCATGAAATTTATGAAAGCATATATGTGATCCACCGGGTATCGAACCTGGATTATCACACAAATTTTGAAACACTCTAACCATTACACCACCAAGACAGTTACACGTTTATGCACAAGCCTACGACTTGTTATCCATTCTCGAATATTGGATATTACATATTCTTAACTGTGCTATGTTAGCCTAATGCTTAAGGGGGGTGACCTGTGTTTGTTCTGTCCTTTTCTATCTTTCTCTGGCTTGTATCCATTTGGCCCCATTCAGCCTACTGTTTTAAGACGTTTATCCCCATCCATGTGTCAATTTCTTACTGGTGAGCGGTAGCAAGCCAGCATATTATTTATTTTTGCTAGACAGCAGGCTAAATTTGTAAATTTTTCGATAGAAACATGTCTCCGGCGAAGCCGGATTTCTTCATATAATGCTGGCTCGCTATCGCTCGCCAGGACGAAATCGACACCTAGATGGGGATAAACGTCTTAAAATAGTTGGCTGAATGGGGCCGAATGGATACAAGCCAGAGAAAGAGAGAAAAGGACAGAAATAACAAAAAACAGGTCACCCCCCTTAAGTGAGAGGAAATAATATTCCCGGGGCACATATCATATAGACCTGCCTCACTACGAAATATCCCTGAACCTATACTGATAATATATTGTATATATTAATTTCATGTCATGCAGGCGAGAAACAATACCAGCAAAGAACTAACAATGACACAATAGATAATAAGAGAAAACCACAACAAACTAACTATGACACAATAGATAATAAGAGAAAACCACAACAAACTAACAATGACACAATAGATAATAAGAGAAAACCACAACAAACTAACAATGACACAATAGATAATAAGAGAAAACCACAACAAACTAACAATGACACAATAGATAATAAGAGAAAACCACAACAAACTAACAATGACACAATAGATAATAAGAGAAAACCACAACAAACTAACAATGACACAATAGATAATAAGAGAAAACCACAACAAACTAACAATGACACAATAGATAATAAGAGAAAACCACAACAAAGGGACGACAGAGAGAGACCCACAAAGAGACTAGAGAGAGGGGGTGAGTGCGTGATGAAAAAGGAAATCTGCTGACAATCCGACGACTCCACAGAATTCGCTGACGCCCACCCGAGCTCCGAGTATAAGCTGGTTAAGGGAACAGTGGCTGTTTGTTTGGTCTATTAATTCATGTATTCTTATATTTGTTTTTAGTTTCCTCCCTAGACCTCCATCAAGCTTAGAAAAACACCACCTAGACCCCCTTCAAGATGGATTTGTACATTTTTCGGTAGAAAAATGTCCCGACCAAAGGCCGATTCATCTTAAAATTACAGGCTCGCTATCGCTCGCCAGGAAAATAATCGACACCTAAATGGCACGAAGGGTCGTAATATTGACAAAGAGGGCATATAATCCCCAAACTAATGGAACCATCGTCTTAAAATCTCAAAACTAGTGGGGATAAACATTAGGGAGAAGGGGGTCCAGAAAAACGGTCTGTCTCCCCTTAAGTGAGAGCGAGTTGGAAGTGTTGCAGGGACGGGAACGAAGACAAAGATGTGCTATAGTCGCCGTGTTATCTTACCAACGAGGAGGGAGCCCCGAGGAAACGATAACACGATAAGAGCCTCCATGACGACGAGAAAAACTGGCACCGATTTTCAGGCCCTTTTCTTTTGGGAGTCTCTTTTTACCCGATGTGCAGCTGGAAGACACTAGGAATTAATGTAGTAAGTACTGTGTTTATGTATGTGTTTTGTGTATGTATGTTCACAAAACTTCTTGAGAACAAAATAATATAATTGGATGATACTTGTTAAGTGCATTTATAGATAGATACCTATAACCTTTGGCTAACATTGGATGAAGCCCCCGACCCCAATTGCAAATCCCCTCGATCTTATTCACGTGCAAATTCGATCTCATATAAAAATACATGTGCAGGTTATGCCCCCTCCTAATTTTTTTTTTTTTTTTTTTGTACTATGACAAACTTGAATAGTGAGTGATTTCGAATATCATTACCCGATTGCAAAAAAGGACTCTCACTAATAACGTGTGTCTTTGTATTTCCTGCACTTTGGTTTAAGTTATCATAATTATATGCTTATCCTCAGAACGAATTCCAGTTTTTGAGCAACTTCTAATATTACTTTTTGGATTGCAAGGACGAACAAGCACAATGGATGGTAGTAAAGCCGCTGTCACACGAGCGCTTTTTCCGTCAATTTTCCATGAGCAAGTTTTTCCTCGTATTATTTCAGGACTTTTTCGCACTGGTATCGGCAACTAAACTGAAGGTAGACTATGTTAGCCGGCTGAATTCTGATAAAGTGTCATTTTTTAAGCTTCCAGACCATAATTGCCCGTAAACATTGCTCAAAAGCGCTCGTGTGACACCTGCTTAACTGTTTGTGTATCTTACCAACGAGGAGGGAGTACTGAATAAACGATAAGACGACAAAGATGGAGTTACACAAGCATTTTAGTGGCGAACTGTATAGGACTCACAGTATCGGAGTAAGAAAATGTACCAACATACAGTGTATTTACTTACGCTTTATTACTCATTAATGCCTGCTTGATTAATCGTGTAGCTTGGCCTATTTTATTACCCTATCTAAAACAAGACTAAATAACAAGGATCTCTCAAAAATAATATGGATGCCAGACTCTTATATAATTCGCCGATAAAACCTCACATGTGCAGCCAACCTAAAATGGCGAAAACTGTAAAGGATTTCCGTGCGTCTTTGTTGAAGTTCGATTTATGTTTCTTAAATATTAGAGATAATTCAGCTGGCAAATTGGCTTCCTTTTCACACAACTTATTTTTTGATATCCCTGTTCTTGTGTTTATTATGGTTTCAGTAATATTTGTAGGTTGCTACAGTATAAAACTCAGCACATTTATAACAGTTGACAGATAATAATAATAATAATAATAATAATAATATTTATTCAGTTAGCAATTTACAGAGTTGGTAGTATGTTACAAATATGACATGTACCAGCCTTGCATAATTCCAACTAAGGATAGCCCAATAAGGCCGTTAGGCGTATTTCCATTGGGGTCCTTGTGGGATTAGGTTAGCTGGGGAAATGGGGAGGATAAAGAAATAGATACTTTAGAGAAAGTATTTCTAGGGGGTTATTTTAAGATACCTTACATCCTATAGTAAATATCAGTAATCCGTAATCAGTAATCATTTCAGTTTGGTTTGTCTATCTCTTATGTCGTATTTAGTAGTAGACATAAGCTTGGTGCTCCCTTCTCGCAGCTGTCCGGTTCAGGTGTTCCTTCAGGGTACGTCTGAAGGAATACAGTGTTCTCTTTTCACGGACTGACTGGGGTAGGTCGTTCCAGTCTTTGATGGCAGTGAAGAAGAATGTTTGCTTACCCTGTCCTTGGATTCTCGGGACCTGCCCATAGTTCTGTCATGTCACAAGTTGCTTTTTCCCACCGTTGATTTATGGTCAGTGAGTCGACTCTGAACGAAACCTTTGAATGAACTTGAATGAACCGACGAGCGCTGTGTTGTTAGCGGGATCACGGTGACTGGATGAACACACAAAGGAAGGAAGGAATTAACACAAAGTTTTCTCTCTATAGCTCCTCCATAGAAAATATTAATCTTATGACTAACTAATGTTATATTATTTTGTGCTGCCTAGCATTGAAATTTAATTGAAAAAGGGAGTTATAGCTCTAAATATGTTTTTGTGCGTCTATTTATTTATGCTGTGTGTACTTTGAATGTATTAATGTTTACTTATGGACGCGATCAATGCTAATCACTATCTCTTTAACCATTCTACTACCGAAGACATATCTCTAGCTCTCTCCCTTTGGGCAGCAGTTAAGGTTGTATAGGGAGTTATTTCGTAGATCGTGTTTTTAACGTGACACTGGGTCCTTTTGGTTGTGAGCCAAGATAGAGTAGTGACTAATAGAAAGCGGGTGCGTGACGTCACGATCCAGGGGGTACAGAGAGCTGTCAAAAACTTGTCATCCGCTTCACGCATTTGGTCAGTTTATACAAAATCAGTAGGTTCTGCGCTGCTTTGGGGTGTTCTAATAACTATGCTCAATGCCTTCCACAAGTATCTAGACCTACTGGGATGTATCCACACCCACGACGTAGGAAAGTCCATATAATAGAGCACAACTTGTGGCGTCTCGCTTTAGTACTAAACAGTCAGAGCGCGCTGTCTGTGGACACTGGGAGGGTTTGTTTATGTTATAACCTCAAGTATGTGCTACAAGACTGACCTTTGATGCTAGCAAAAATAAAGGAAAGAAGTGGTACTCAGTGCCTGTATTAAATAATAAACCAATAGTTTACGAAGAACAGGTAAATGTGGTAAAGGTCTCCGAGCAACTCGAGAACTGTTGTTCCCTGTACTAGGCCTATACAGTATTTAATGATTTGAAACAAAGGGGAATAAGGAGGTTATTCTTCAGTTTGCCTAAATTTGTAAATAAAAGGGGCCCTTATTGTATATGCCACTGAAAGAAACAGTGAAAACTAGGCATGACTGAAGGTTTTAACTACTAAACTACTTTAACTACTAGTCAGTACTGTCCAGAGTCGCTAACTACCGCACTACACCTGGCTGGGGAACAGTACCGCTAACACCCGGGCATGGATTAAGGGGGGTCACCTGACTTTTTATCTTTCTTGGTTGTATCCATTTGGCCCCATTCAGCCTACTGTTTTAAGACATTTATCTCCATCAAAGTGTTGATTTTTTCCTGGCGTGCGATAGCGAGCCAGCATTTTATGGAGAAATCCGGCTTCGCCAGAGACATTATTCTATCGAAAAATGTAAAAATTTAGGCAGCTGTGTAACTCATCCAAAATATGGTGGCTCACTATCGCTCGCCAGGTTAAATCGATACCTGGATGTGGATGAGCGTCTTAAAACAGTAAGCTGAATGGGAACGAATGGTTACAACCGAGAGAAAAAAAGAAAAAAAACAGGTCACCCCCCCTTAAGGATATGAGTCTGAGATTTATCAATGATAATCTGATACAAATCCTAAATAAACAATTATTTCTAAGAGAGAGAGAGAGAGTGAGTGAGAGTGAGAGAGAGAGAGATAACCCCGAACGTTCATGTAATATGCAAAATATGGTTTTGGTTGAATTACTTGAATATCATAAATATAATGTATTATTAATAAAGTGTATATATAAATATGTTTATATAATGTATGTGTACGGTTTGAGTTGTATTCATTGGGCCCCATTCAGCCTACTGTTTTAAGACGTTTATCCCCATCCAGGTGTTCATTTTATCCTGGCGAGCGGTAGCGAGCCAGCATATTTGTTTATAATGTTTTTGTCAGCAGGCTAAATTTGTAAATTTTTCGATAGCAAAATGTCTCCATCGAAGCCGGATTTCTTCATACAATGCAGGCTCGCTATCGCTTGCCAGGAATAAATCGACACCTGGATGGGGATAAACGTCTTAAAACAGTAGGATGATAGGGGCCGAATGGATACAAGCCAGTGAAAGAGAGAAAGGTAGAGAAACAAAGCAGGTGACCCCCCTTAATAAGACCCACTAATAATATGAATGAGAAGAACCCGAAATACACCACTTGAGCACTCCAAGACGAATCAGTTAAAAAAATGGAAGGACCTACAGTACACACGTACAGTCACTCATAAAAATTCGTGGACCTCACCTACTTGAAATTATGTATGTATGTATGTATGTATGTATATACATACATACCCCTCCCCCCCGCAGTGGCGAGGGCGGGAGGGGAGTCTGAATGAGGACGGGGAGGTAGGAAAGGTTAGCGGGCAGTGGCGAGGGCGGGAGGGGAGTCTGAATGAGGACGGGGATATCAAAGGTTAGCGGGCAGTGGCGAGGGCAGGAGGGGAGTCTGAATGAGGACGGGGAGGTAGGGAAGGTGTTTATCACACAGGATGATGTGATGCGACTAGTGCAGTAGCATGTTGGTGTAGTGCTGCTTGCTTGCATGCAATTCTCGCTTTCAGCTGCTGCCGCTGGCTAACCCTTGTGGTGAAAAGGGGAGCCGAGTGCGTAAGTCTCCCTCTGCCAGTACATAGCCTCTCCATCACCAAGACTCCTATTGTGCCTCCCCAGGGCCACACACGGTAACTGGGTGTCTTGCGACCCCAGGCTAAATCAACAGGGGATCTCGGGGCATGCGGTGGCCCCCAGAGGTATGATGTGCATCCTTGTCATCTACCAACAACCGCACACACCCACTGCCTTGTGGTTTAGTCTAGTAAGACAAAGGCTAGGGGAGCACACCCTGAGAGAAAAGCAGACGTTGGGGTCACGTCCTGGCGGTTTCCGACAAACTGGAATCCCGGCAGTCCCCTGCAGTATTGAGCAGGAGCTGGTCGTCTTGGATCACCCCCTTGCCATCAGCAACCCCTGTTCAGTACCAAGATAGTGAAGTTGGAACTGCGCACCTCCCTCGGCACTCTAAACTCTTCTATGCGCAGGTTTTCTCTTCCTGCTTTGCAGGAAGGGAACGTCATCATCGGACTACGATGGACATAATAATAATAATAATAATAATAATATTTATTCAGTTAGCAATTTACAGAGTTGGTACCACATAGTATGTTACAAATATGACATGTACCAGCCTTGCATAATTCCAACTAAGGATAGCCCAATAAGGCCGTTAGGCGTATTTCCATTGGGGTCCTTGTGGGATTAGGTTAGCTGGGGAAAATGGGGAGGATAAAGAAATAGATACTTTAGAGAAAGTATTTCTAGGGGTTATTTTAAGATACCTTACATCCTATAGTAAATATCAGTAATCCGTAATCAGTAATCATTTCAGTTTGGTTTGTCTATCTCTTATGTCGTATTTAGTAGTAGACATAAGCTTGGTGCTCCCTTCTCGCAGCTGTCCGGTTCAGGTGTTCCTTCAGGCTACGTCTGAAGGAATACAGTGTTCTCTTTTCACGGACTGACTGGGGTAGGTCGTTCCAGTCTTTGATGGCGGTGAAGAAGAATGTTTGCTTACCCTGTCCTTGGATTCTCGGGACTACCATAAGCAAGTAAACTCTGGCACCTTCCCCAGTTTTCCTCTTTTTTTTTTTTTTTTTTTTTTTTTTTTTTTTTTTTTTTTTTATGGGGGTGGCTGATTCGAGACAGCCCGAACAGGGACATCACACCACAACAGAAAAACAAAAACAAAACAAAACATAAAATCTCACGCACATCTTGGTCTCCTACGAGAAATACCCAGAGACCCAAACCCATTTGGGGTCCCCAGCAAAAGATTCCCAGGTCCCAGATTCCCCGTAGAGGCGCCGATTTCCGCAGGCAGACCCGCAGCGAAGCTTCACCACCACAAGCCCACCCACCATGTTCCCAGGCGCAACCTTCATTATCACCGGCTCCCCGGGTCAGGCGCCTGATGGACTACTATCTAGTCCAACTGTGCGCCTCTCTCCCAAACGACCGCGTTTACATTCATCTATTCACAAGCATTCTCCATTCATTCCTGTTTATTACCACTTCCTTTGCCTGATCTATAGTTATTCCTCTATCATCCAAAGCTTGTCTTACACAGTTTCTCCTTCTCCCCTCATATCTGACTCCCATATTCTCTTTGTAATCTTTTCATCTTCCATTCGTTCAACCTGACCATACCAGCTCAGCACCCTTCTGTCCACTCTGGCCGACAAATGTTCCTGCTGCCCCTCTCTCCTACGTATCTCTTCATTCCTCAATCTGTCTCTACGAGTAACTCCACACATACTCCTCAAACAGATCATCTCCATCACATCCAGCTTTCTTCTCTCCTTTTCCTTCAGAGCCCATGTGTAAGCCCCGTACATCACTGTTGGCACAATAATTCCTTGATATAACTTTTTACTTTCATCTCTGGAAACGAATTGATGTTATATTTGTATCGAATACAAAACTATATATACTATTTATATATAAAAATGCAAAACATAACCATATGATGGCAATAATTGTATAACCAATTATATAGGGTGTCCACGGATTTTCATAAAGGACTACCACTCAAGCCTAAAGAGAAAGCAGTGGAGAGGTTCTGGGGGAGGGGAAGGGAGGGTCAGCCATTAGCGGTGGGTGACGGGTGATCATCCATCCTCCTGGCTCGATGCTTGGCTCATTAGTCAAGGGCCAACACCTTGTCATTAATTGCAAGCTTAAAATGAGGCAATTTAGTACTTACGTACGGTAACATGGTCTTGGTTAACACAGTAGAATATATTTGTCCTATCCTAACGTAACCCAACCCAACCCAACCTAAACTAGGCTACCCTAGCCAGTATAAGCTCACCTAACGTAGTCTAACCTAAAATACTGCAATTTACTCAAAGCTATCCCATATATATCAATCTATAATAACTTGCATTTGAACAGCTCTGAATGTGGGTAGGAACTCAATGACAGGATAAACAGCGTTGTATTAAGGACGAAATACCCTCTCTCAGTGGAGTAAAAATATTTACCTACAACGCTCATAGCCACTCACTGTATGGTCATGCTCTTAGACGACCATACAAAAAAAAAGGCCACAGTTTCCTACAGTGATCTGATTAAGCAAATTAATATGACCTAAACCTATCTTATTTAACCTAACATGTCTAAACCGAACCTAATCTAACCAAGCCTAAGCTGCTTAATCCTAGTACTGTTCCCGTTTTGGTTGTGGACAATAAGGAATGTGGGTATTTTGCCTAGCTTCCCTTTATTTCCCTCCGTCCATCTACTTTTTTATCCTTGACTGCCAACAGGGAAGGAGACTCTTAACCCTTTCAGTTAGTTATTTAGTTAAAATAGGACTTCAGAGGATATCAACCCTATTGGATTATTTGGCCAGCACACTGTAAGTCAAGAATATTGTCAGGACTGGAGCCTCTCTGCGAAAACTCCAGTCCCGTGACCCTTTGAGTCGCATGACTTCAAAGCTATACTGCCAAAATGTATACTGTTAAGTGAAGTGTGTTAAAAGACTCCTGATGGTGTCAGTTTTAGCAGTGAGACCCTGGAGTGTGTTATATAAGTGATACTATTTTTGCCAAGGGTAGGGTCGAACCTGGCTCTGTTGTAAGAGTGAGATGCAGCTCAAAAGTATAGAAAGTTGTTGCCTCTTATAATACTGATAATACCACAGATAATAATAATACCTCTGATAATACCACAGATAATAATAATACCTCTGATAATACCACAGATAATAATAATACCTCTGATAATACCACAGATAATAATAATACCTCTGATAATACCACAGATAATAATAATACCTCTGATAATACCACAGATAATAATAATACCACAGATAATAATAATACCTCTGATAATACTCTCGCTTTATTTGAAGGGAAATGTGTATGTTTAGTGCATTACCAGTGCAATGGCTTACGCTTCAGATACATGACCAGTTAAAATGGAACGTATTATCAGAATGGTGAGATGGATATGTTTGGTGAATCCTTAATATAAGATAGTTAATGGGGAACTAAGGAAGCAATTAGGAATTAGGAGCATCAGTGTACACATACCACGCATGCAGGATTCGTTCCTCTGTGCGTGATCAAAATCGTAAAAGCTGCAGGTTTGTGAACATAAAGGGAGCTGCACGAAGGGGTAAAACTAGAATGATGTGGGATCAGTTACAGCTGCCTATGATTCTGGGACAAATGTAGTGAAGAGTTTGCTGTATTTATCAACCAACACAGTTTCATGCATAATATTAATGCCACTAAATTATCTTACCACATCACACGACATTATTACAAAAGGATAACCTCACAACCTTACCTTCAATATATATATATATATATATATTTTATTTTTTAGCTAGTTTATTATTTTTATGTTGTTTGAAGAGTTACATTAAACCAGAGATGGTGTCCTCATGGTCATGAGACCTTGACCACTTTCTAATGATAAACACAAACGTTAACCATTGAATTATTGAATCCTACATTTTATCGTTGTGGCTCGAACAGATTATCAAAATATCTGAACCACTGGGAATTTGAGATCGATAGTTTTTGCTTGACAACATAATGTGAGATGACTAAATTTGATGTAGACTCAATTATATAACGAGACGACTTATTGGCATAGCAAGCAGCCCACTGACAGGAACATTATTGAGCCATGCTACATAATTATAATCCTATTTTAGAGGGAGATGGGCGTATTTATTTGTTCATTTATGTATCTTTTTATTATTACTTTTAGTTTCCTCCCTAGACATCCATTAAGCTTAACAAAAACAAATACCACCTGCCCAAGACCCTCCTTCAAGATAAATGTGTAGCTAAATTTTTCGGTAGAAAAATGTCCCGGCCGAAGGCCGTTTCCTCTTAAATAACAAGCTCGCTATCGCTAACCAGGAACACAATTCGGCACCTAAATGGCACGAAAAGTCTAAATATTGACAACAAAATGGGGCGAAATGTGTTAAAATCGCTAAGCTAATGGGCGAAACGTCTTAAAATCTGATAACGAATATGGCTAAACATGATGAAGAAGAGGGACCAGAAAAACGACCCATCTCCCCTTAATCATTGGACCTTCAGAGCCAAGTTCTGAAGCACCTGGGCTATAATAAAGCAGATTCAGATGTATGAGAAGAAGATTGAAGAAGATTTAGATCGACGCAGAACCAACCAAAATGGATGACTAATAAGCTAATAGATCTTATAGGAAAAAAGAAAGGAATATATAGAAAAATAAAGAAAGGCGAAAATCATCTACATATAATACTATCAGACTCTATCAAGACAGGTCAAAAAGGAAATCAGGAAAGCAAAAAGAAATTATGAAATAAGGATAGCCAGTGACTCAAAAAATAACCCTAAAGCTTTTTACCAACTATATAAATATAAAGTTAGAGATGTAATAGGCCCCCTAAAAACTTCAATAGGAGAAATAACAGAAAATGATTTAGAAATGTGCAGTACATTAAATAGTCAGTTTCTTTCCGTTTTCACTAATGAAAATTTGGCACAGATTCCAGAAGTCAATATGGTATATAGTGATAGTATAGAAAATATGTTAAGTACAGTTAGTATAAGTAGAAATGATGTGCTTAAGGAAATTGACAGACTGAAACCTCAAAAATCGCCTGGTCCTGACGAGGTATATGCTAGAGTATTAAAAGAATGCAGAGATAAGTTAAGTAGCCCATTAGCATTTTATTTAACAAGTCATTAGAAACAGGTTTAGTTCCAGAAGCTTGGAAGCTTGCAAATGTAGTTCCGATCTTCAAAAAAGGTGATAAATCGATAGCATCCAATTACCGTCCCATTAGTCTCACATCAATCATAGGAAAGTTGCTAGAGTCTATTATTGCTAGGAAAATTAGAAGCCACTTAGAAAAATTTAACTTAATAAATTCTTCTCAGCATGGATTCACTCAGGGACGTTCTTGCCTTACTAATTTGCTTAGCTTTTTCTCAGAGGTATATGAAGCAGTAGATAGTGACAAGTCATATGATATTATATATTTAGATTTCAGTAAAGCTTTCGACAGAGTCCCTCATGAGAGATTGATGAGAAAGGTTGAGGCACATGGAATAGGAGGATCGTTGTTGGGATGGATTAGGTCATGGCTAATTGGTTGGAAACAGAGAGTCAGCATAAATGGTACCAAGTCAGAGTGGGGAGCAGTCAAAAGTGGTGTCCCCCAGGGATCGGTATTAGATCCCCTGTTGTTTCTTATATACATAAATGACCTAAATTTAGGTATAACTAGTAGGATAAGTAAATTCGCAGACGATACTAAAATGGGGAGATCAATTGATTCATATAGCGATATAGAGTGCCTCCAAAGGGATCTAGATACCTTACATGAATGGTCAGTAAATTGGCAGATGAAGTTTAACATTGACAAATGCAAGGTATTAAAGATAGGGAAGATGCAAACAAATGTTAAATATAAACTAGCTAATTTAGAATTAGAAAATTCAGACTGCGAAAAAGATCTAGGTGTGTTTGTTAGCAATGATTTGAAGCCTAGAAAACAGTGTATAAGCGTTCATAATAAGGCAAACAGGATTCTCGGGTTCATCTCTAGGAGTGTGAGTAACAGAACTGCTGATGTTATCTTAAAACTTTACTTGTCATTAGTGAGACCCCATATGGATTATGTTGTCCAATTTTGGTGTCCTTATTACAGAATGGACATAGATTCATTGGAGAGAGTACAGCGTAGAATGACAAAAATGATCCATAATATTAGAAATCTTCCGTATGAAGAAAGGTTGAAGAAATTAGGTTTACATTCGTAAGAGAGACGCAGAGTTAGAGGGGATATGATAGAGGTGTTCAAGTGGGTTAGTGGGATTAACAAAGGGGACATGACAAATGTACTAAAGCTCAGTGATAGCGAAAGAACTCTTACCAATGGTTTCAAATTAGATAAATTTCGTTTCAGAAAAGATATAGGCAAATATTGGTTTGGTAACAGAGTTGTAGAGGGGTGGAATGGACTACCAAGTGCTATAGTGGGATCTAAAACTGTAGGGAGCTTTAAGATAAAATTGGATAAGCATATGGACGAGAAGGGTTGGGTGTGAAGGGGGATCAGCCGGGTTGGGCCAATCAGCGCTCTGCAGACCCCCATAATCCTGCGTTAATCTCTAACCGTTTGGTAAGATGATCCTCAGGGTATTAGAGTGTTGAGCCTATAATTGGGCTTTGTAATTGAATTGGGGTTGTGTGGGACAGGGATCTGCCTTGCTTAGGCCAATCGGCTTTCTGCAGACTCCCATTTTCTTATGTTCTTATGTTCTTATGAGTAGCTATTATGGCTTACGACCCAATCTTTTACAAACAACTCTAAACAACTCTCCAACCCAAGAGTGAAACGGTATTCTCAGACTTTCTTCTATTCAACTGCTGAGCTTTGAAACTCTCTCCCAGAATCAGTCTTTCCCTCTTCCTATGACTTAAATTGCTTCAAACTCTTGTGTGTCCAGGCATTTTGGCTCGAACGTAGCTAGATTTTGGCCCTGTCACTCTTTCAACTCTGGGGGAGGCACTCGATACAGGCAGTTCTACCTTTTGTCTTCCTCACTCAAAAAAAAAAAGAAAAAAAAAGAAAACAAAACTACTGTGAACCCGCAATGAACCACTCAAATGAACCACAGCTGTTCTGAGAAACTAAAGTATGGACATGAAGGAGGTGACCATTAAGGGGGGGGTCACCGGCTTTTGTTTTATCTTTCTCTCTTTCTCTGGCTTGTATCCATTCGGCCCCATATAGCCAACTGTTTTAAAACGTTTATCCCCATCCAGGTGTCGATTTCTTCCTGACGAGCGATAGCGAGCCAGCATTGTATGGAGAAATCCGACTTCGCCGGAGACATTTTTCTATCGAAAAATATGCAAATTTAGCTTGCTGTCAAAACAAAAATATATATATATATGCTGGCTTGCTACCGCTCACCAGGAAAATATTGACACCTGGATGGGGGTAAACGTCTTAAAACAGTAGGCTGAATGGGGCCGAATGAATACAAGCCAAAGAGAGAGGGAGAGAGAGATAAAACAAAAAGCGAGGTGGGCTCCCTTAGCGAGGAGTGACGGGTGATCCATCATTCTGGCAACTGGGATTCTACGGAGATATTCCAAATCCTTACCACATTGAAGCTGGCTAGTATCAATTTATCTTCATCAGTCAGCATTAGTTTCATAGTGGCCACGGGGTATAGGATTGTTAATTATTATGGTTTTTTTCCACCAACCAACTTCACCTCTAAACTCACTTAATGAAATCAACAAATACATGTGGCACTCCAAGGACTCGGACCTAGGATACTCACATCGAAATTCCGCACACGCTATCATGACTATATGTTCAGCTATGATGACTTCAATTATTCAAAGGGTCTAACACTATATCAACTAACAATTATACCCCAATAGATTATTTCAACACTCAGGATAATTCGTCTGGGGTTGGCGGAAATACAATTGAGAAAGTCTTCATCTGATTGGAAGGGTTCAGTAAACGTCCCCAATAAACAAGAATAGCAAGGATCGTGAAGAGATGACCAATAGTGGCCAGTTAAGATGGGCGTATATATTTGCCCATTTATGTATCTTTTTAGTTTCCTCCCTAGACCTCCATCAAGCTTAAAAAAACACCCTCCCAAGACCCTCCTTCAAGATAAATTCATAAATTTTTCGATAGAAAAATTTCCCGGCCGAAGGCCGGTTCCTCTTAAATTACAGGCTCGCTATCGCTCGCCCCAAAAAAAGTCGACATCTAAATGACACGAAAAGTCTCAATATTGACAAAGAAATGGGGACAAAGGTCTTAAAATCACCAAACAAATGGGCCGAATGTCTTAAAATCTGAAAACTAATGGGACTAGACTTGAGGAAGAAGGGGGACCAGAAAAATAGCACATCTTCCCTTAAATGTGACTGGTCTGGATGTCAACCGGTATATATAATGTCTCTTAAGGGGAGGTCTCCACTTGAGGGATTGTTTTCTTGACCCCTTTCTCCCTCATGTTTAGCCCCATTGCTTTTGATATTATAAAACGTTTGCCCCATTAGTTTAGCGATTTTAAGAACTTTCACCCCATATTAAGACCTTTCGTGCCATTCAGGTGTCTATTTTATCCTGGCGAGCGATAGCGAGCCTGTAATTTAAGAGGAACCGGCTTTCAGCCGGGACATTTTTCTACCGAAAAATTTACAAATTTATCTTGAAAGGGACTCAAGGGGGTGTAATTTCAAGCTTGATGGAAGTCTTAGAAACACACTAAAAACCTCCCCTTAAGCCATTAGGCAAGGTGCTCTAATATCACCTCATGTTAAATTTCAGCTTGCGAACTACACGTAGGAGGTACAAAATGTCTAAATTAAACCTCTGACACTTACAGGTCCTTCCTCAAACTGTCTAATGTTTTTTAAGGGGGTCACCTGATTTTGTTCTCCCTTTCTCTGGCTTGTATCCATTCGGCCCCATTCAGCCAACTGTTTTAAGACGTTTCTCCCCATCCAGGTGTCGATATCTTCCTGGCAAGCAATAGCGAGCCAACATTGTATGGACAAATCCGGCTTCGCCAGAGACATTTTTCTATCGAAAAATGTATAAATTTAGCTTGCTCTCAAAACAAAAACATATATATGCTGGCTCGCTACCGCTCGCCAGAAAAATATTGACACATGGATGGGGGTAAACATCTTAAAACAGTAGGCTGAATGGGGCCGAATGGATACAAGCCAAAGAGAGAGGGAGAGCAAGATAAACAAAAGCGAGGTGGGCTCCCTTAACAAAATATATAATGGGCTCTCGTGCAGGATCTCAAAATTTGCTGACGATACAAACATTGCTAATAAAGTAACATTTTTGATGGTCACACATAAAATTCAAAGAAATTTATATAAATGATCTAACTGGGCCCAGATCTGTCAAATTCATGTTGATATAGATAAATAAAAGTTGCTTCATATACAGTAGGAAGCAAAAATACAAGTTGCTTCATATACAGTAGGAAGCAAAAATACAAGTTGCTTCATATACAGTAGGAAGCAAAAATACAAGTTGCTTCATATACAGTAGGAAGCAAAAATACAAGTTGCTTCATATACAGTAGGAAGCAAAAATACAAGTTGCTTCATATACAGTAGGAAGCAAAAATACAAGTTGCTTCATATACAGTAGGAAGCAAAAATACAAGTTGCTGCATATACAGTAGGAAGCAAAAATACAAGTTGCTTCATATACAGTAGGAAGCAAAAATACAAGTTGCTTCATATACAGTAGGAAGCAAAAATGAAATGGTAAACTACTTAATGAATAACAAGCAAGTTGAGAGTGTCAACAAAGAAACTGATCTGGGAGGTTTTTAGTTTGGTCCCTAGATATCCTTCAAGCTTAAGATTACACCCCCTTGAGCCCCTTTCAAGATAAATTTGTACATTTTTCGGTAGAAAAATGTCCCGGCTGACAGCCGGTTCCTCTTAAATTACAGGCTCGCTATCGCTCGCCAGGATTAAATCGACACCTAAATGGCACGAAAGGTCTTAAAATTTACAGAAATGGGTTGAAAGTTCTTAAAATCGTCAAAATAATGGGGCGAACGTCTTAACATTAGGAAAACAATGGGGCTAAACATGAGGGAGAAAGGAGTCAAGAAAAAAATCCCTCAAGTGGATATCTCCCCTTAACTATATCGAGTTATTTGAAGCACGCTCAATAGTGTTCCGAAATAACTAAACACATTGCAAACAAAATAATAAGTTTTATTGGGAGATCTTTTAAGCGTTAATTCGAAAACATTATTCTCACTTTATACAATTCACTGGTCCATCCTCATTTAGAATATTGTGTTCAGTTTTGGACTGCATATGAAAAGGATATTGAAAATCTAAAGAGAGTACAGCGGCGAGTAACCAAGATGATTCCCAGACTGAGAAATAAACCATAACAGGAGCAATAACAGGTATTTAATCTATTTAGCTAAACGAAGATAAAAGTGTTTACAATTATCAAAGGTCTGAACAATATTGATGCTATTAAGTACTTCTCAATTGGTAATTCCAATTACACTAGAAGTAATGGATATAAAATTATCGGAGTCATTAAATTCACACAAAGCAAAACATTCCTTATGCAGCCGAGTGGTTAACTTGTGGGGCAAACTGCCATAGTATGTCGTAGACTGCTGCACAGTCCAAACTTTCAAGGATCACATAGATATATATTTCGCTTCATATCCCAAATTGACATCGTTTGTATATGAGTAATGTACTAATAATTTTGTGTTTTTTATATTTCATAATATTGTTTTGCAAAATCTTCAATGCGATGTATCCGCATAGTGATATTGACAAGCTCTTCTGTCATTATATTGTGCTTTTCCTGATTTGGTTTGTTTGTTTTGCAAATTTTACATTTTAATAATTTCCACAGGTACCCATACCTTACCCTTCACCAAGTGGCCTAGTGTGGATCAGTAGATCTATTGTTTCTTGTTTTCCTTTGTAATTTTTGTAATTCTTTGTACAACAAAATGGGGTACAATCTATCTAAATCGATTGTTTTTTTATTCTCACAGATCCTTCCTAATATAAACACAATCGTCTAATGTTGGTAAAGATGAAATGAAAGGGCCTCCATCGAGAAACGAGAGGAAGGACTTTGGAAAAGTGACCATTAGAGGGTGATCCGTCTGGATCACCTTACTAACACTTCTCATTTTAAATTGGTATTTGTGTATCAATAGTAAAGCAGTTCGATGGCTCAAAATGGGTCAACATAAATTGTCTTTGAGATTGGTATAAACATAATCGCTCTCAGTCATTAATCATATGTCTGTACCATTGCCACTATACCGTATCTTTAAATTACAGGCCTATCAAGTTTTCTTTCATTAATCAACACTCAATTTCACAGTCTATAGTTGATATAGAATAAATAAATTTTTTACAACACCATTAAGAATATTATCTTGAGAAACGAAAGACGGGTTCGTGAGGAGGTGAACATTAGTTTTTATAAAGGGTGATCCATCTGGATGTCAACTGGGATGTAATACTGCCAGGTCATCAGTCAAGGGCCGGTACAGTCATGCTCAAAAGTCCTGTATTATCATTATTATTTCTACTTGGGGTGTATCGTTACTAAAATGAAAAAAAACTAAAGTCCTTATCAACTACTGCCACTCTCCACCGGTTCTCCCCACCCCGTCTTCATTTGTAACATAAACTAGTCCCTCAACTACTCGTATGTATTACCGGTAACAGATAATATTGGTTGTTTAAGTCCTTTAAGGGGAGATTTCCACTTGAGGGATTTTTTTCTTGACCCCTTTCTCTCTCATGTTTAGCCTCATTGCTTTTGATATTATAAGACGTTCGCCCCATTAGTTTGGTGATTTTAAGAACTTTCGGCCCATTTCTGTCAATTTTAAGACTTTTCGTACCATTTAGGTGTCGATTTTTTCCTGGCGAGCGATAGCGAGCCTGTAATTTAAGAGGAACCGGCCTTCGGCCGGGAAATTTTTCTACCGAAAAATGTACAAATTTATCTTGAAAGGGGGTCTAGGGGCTGTAATGTTAAGCTTGATGGAAGTCTAGCGAACTAACTAAAAACCTCCCCTTAACCAATGTTTCGAAACACACACTGACGTAGGTATTGTGCAGAGCCATTTGTATTACTTTATAATTTCTCAAGTAATATACATAAATGGAAAGCAACATCCAGACGCGTCATAAACACAATCCCAGACTCTATAGTGGCTGATATACAGTATAGTACAGTATAATACAGTATAATACAGTATAATACAGTATAATACAGTATAATACAGTATAATACAGTATAATACAGTACAATACAGTATAATACAGTATAATACAGTATAATACAGTATAATACAGTATAGTACAGTATAATACAGTATAATACAGTATAATACAGTATAATACAGTACAATACAGTATAATACAGTACAATACAGTATAATACAGTATAATACAGTATAATACAGTATAGTACAGTATAATACAATATAATACAGTACAATACAGTATAGTACAGTATAATACAGTATAGTACAGTATAATACAGTATAATACAGTATAATACAGTATAATACAGTATAATACAGTATAATACAGTATAGTACAGTATAATACAGTATAATACAGTACAATACAGTATAGTACAGTATAATACAGAATAATACAGAATAATACAGTATAATACAGTATAGTACAGTATAATACAGTATAATACAGTATAGTACAGTATAATACAGTATAATACAGTATAATAGTCTAATACAGTATAATACAGTATAATACAGAATAGTTCAGTATAATACAGTATAATACAGTATAATACAGAATAGTACAGTATAATACAGTATAATACAGTCTAATACAGTATAATACAGTATAATACAGTCTAATACCTCGATAGTTTCATTCTCGTTCGTGTTTTTGGGCCTGGTGATTGATTGTAGCGGGCGTTGATGTGAAGTGTAAGGACGCAAGAAGACTAATTGGTTCTTTTGTTATGACCACCGGACTCCCAACCCGCACCTCGGCCCCGATCAGCTGGTATCTGCGTTGTACAATCACCTGCACACTACCTGGTACATTACTTTATGATGAACTTGAAACAGTAAACATAGATTGAGGGGAACTCTAGCATTTAAGGCGACGTTTTTAGTTTGTTCCCTAGATTTCCATCAAGATTAAAATTACACCCCCTTGAGCCCCTTTCAAGTTAAATTTGTACATTTTTCGGTGGAAAAATTTCCCAGCCAAAGGCTGGTTCCTCTTAAATTACAGGCTCGCTATCACTCGCCAGAAATAAATTGACACCTAAATGGCTAGAAAGGTCTTAAACTTGACAGGAATGGAGCGAAAGTTCTTAAAATCGCTAAACTAATGGGGGCGAACACCTTAAAATTTAAAAAAAACAATGGGGCTAAACATGAGGGAGAAAGGGGTCAAGAAAAAAATCCTCAAGTGGAAATATCCTCTTAAGTGGCATAAGGGAGTATTTCAAATTATCATATCAGCATGTCAAAATCATTCAATGATATAATGCCACATATCATACAGTTGACTACATAAAACTGGTAACGATTTGCGACTGGTTCCAGGACAACTCAACTATAGTCTGTGCATTCTAGTTGGGCAGAAATCGTAACCTATAACCTCTCATAACTTAAAAAAGGACTTGAGTAATCGAGTTAATATTTCTACCAAATAGGAAGACTTGGCTATTGACACCTCATTTGCTCTAGCCCTTTTTGAGTTATAGAGGTTACGATGCTGCCCAACCTAGAATGAACGAACTATAGTAGAGCTTTTGAAAGAAATCTCAACCAGTGCTAAGTAAACTAGTTCCATATTCAGCGTTTACATAACTAATCTAACGTTACTGGTTGAGTTGACATTGGTTCAAATATATTTGTTGAAATGATCCAGGTATCGAAGTTATCCGGTCCCAGAAAAAAGCAGAAAGTCAAATGAAAATGAACATTACAAAAATCATGGAATCAAAATAACGCAAAACAAAAAAGTAAGGTTCACGTTGTACACACAAACATAAGCGCTGCCCCACCTTTATAACTTCAAATTAATTTTCTTTGTTTTTACAATTTTTTTTTTTTTTTTTATGAACCACATATATACAGTATATAATAAGTTTTGCATATAAAGGCTCTGTTAAGGATACTTTTCATTTATAACTAGACAGATAACAAAAGTTGATATTATGGAGGTCGGATATGTATTTAGACCGAGACTGCACAGTTGTGTTTACAGGACACTGTTTTGGGAATATTTCATACGCAGAAACGATCTGTCCCTGAAACTGTTAAATTGAACCGGAAAGACCAAGTCAGTGTGTTTCATTAGTCAACGTTAATTGTTTCCAGTGTTGTGTTGGGTAGGGAAGCGGGTCAAAGCGGTCACACACATAATTATACGGCCACACACATAAATGGCCACACCCATAAACGGCCACACACATAAACGGCCACACACATAAACGGCCACACTCCTAAACGGGAACAACCCAAACCACCACAATCATTAATAGCCTAGGTTAAGTAAGTTTATAAATTAGGCTATACTTAGTTTGTTAAAGTTAGGGTTTGTTTAGCTTTGGTAAGGATACAGTACAATCACCTTCATAAATAAATCATAATGGTAAGCTTTATGATTAGCTTTATGATTAGCTTTATGATTAGCTTTAGAGATCGTGGATTGCACCAAGTCACGTTTCAGTAGCTTCTATCAGCGTGTAAGTGAAGTTTAATTTCCTCAATTATACAGTAGGAGATTGCACAATTGCCTACACTTCCGACTTACACAGGCTGTTCAGTTATGTTCAAGTCTACCACCTTTGGCTTCGATTTTGATGCATAATTCTGTGAATTTTATCGGAATTTGTTTTAATTGGCATTGCTTAGTTAAATTAATCATAAGCTAAATAATAGATTTTACTATAACTGGCCAGCCTTTGAATAAACAGAAGTGTAGACCAAGATGTCCGAATGGCTATATTACAAATGTCCTTCGAGATATTCTAGAAGGAAAGGAAGGACAATTATATATACAGTATGAACAATAGCTTAGTTTCTTATGCAGTAATAGATTAACATAATTGATGAAATACTTAATATTATAATGCATTCTTGAGTAACCCATACTGTTTTTACTTCTATAAACAAAATACAGGAGAGGATAGGAACTCGTGTAGGCGTCTGTATTTGTGCATAATTATGATGTAGGATGCTGAAGAGAGGAGTAATTTGGAGTGAGGAGAGTGGGGCAGATAACAGGAATGAAAGCAAGACGAGGTAAACAGGAGACAAAGGTTGTGTGGTATTTAGTCTACAATTCTGAGAAGATGGTAAAGTGAGAGGACAGACGAGTGTAAGTATATTAGGGTAAAAGGGTCAGTGACATTGTGTGTGTGTGTGTGTACTCGGAGAAGCGCATACCACCGCCTACAATAGCTGGTTCTTTCATATCTGCCCACAACATTTCGTGAAAACACCCGGATCCCCTCTTAAATTGAATAACTTCTTCCTTGGCGCATATCCATTCTGCCCACCAGATTTCGTTAAGGGAGCCCACCTCGCTTTTGTTCTCTTTCTCTCCCTCTCTCTTTGGGTTTTATCCATTCGGCCCCATTCAGCCTACTGTTTTAAAACGTTTACCCCCATCCAGGTGTCAATATTTTCCTGGCAAGCGGTAGCGAGTCGGCATATATATATTTTTGTTTTCAAACCAAGCTAAATTTGTAAATTTTTCGATAGAAAAATGTCTTCGGCGAAGACGGATTTCTTCATTCAATGCTGGTTCGCTATCGCTCGCCAGGAAGAAATCGACACCTGAATGGGGATAAACGTCTTAAATCAGTTGGCTGAATGGGGCCGAATGGATACAAGCCAGGGAAAGAGAGAAAAGGAGAGAAAGATAAACAAAAAGCCGGTGACCCCCCTTAACATCGGATCATAGTGAATATCCTATCTGCCATTCAGATTTCCCACAAATCTCTGGATCGCCTTCTAAATTGCACCACTTCTTCCTTGGCGTATATCCTATCTGCTCACCGAAATTCGTTAAAATCGGTTTGTAATTTTATGAGATATATTGTTTACAGACAGAGACACAGACAGACAGACAGACAAACGGAGGCGAAAACATAACCTCCGTCCAACTTCATGGGCACAGGTAACAGGAGGGGCACTCGGTGTAGCCAAAACTTCAGCCTACATTGGCTGGTTCTTTACCATTAAGGGAGCCCACCTCGCTTTTTTTCTCTTTCTCTCCCTCTCTCTTTGGCTTGTATCCATTCGGCCCCATTCAGCCTACTGTTTTAAGACGTTTACGCCCATCCAAGTGTCAATATTTTCCTGGCGAGCGGTAGCGAGCCAGCATATATATATTTTGTTTTGACAGCAAGCTAAATTTGTACATTTGTACTTAAATGGACTATAGTTAAACAAAACATGTACTCAACATCATACAAGCCGTAAACAAGGACACTCTCTTGACACAGACACACAGACACACACACATAGTAACACAAGGACACTCTCTTGACACAGACACACAGACACACACACATAGTAACACAAGGACACTCTCTTGACACAGACACACAGACACACACACATAGTAACACAAGGACACTCTCTTGACACAGACACACAGACACACACACACATAGTAACACAAGGACACTCTCTTGACACAGACACACAGACACACACACATAGTAACACAAGGACACTCTCTTGGCACCAGACACACAGACACACACACATAGTAACACAAGGACACTCTCTTGGCACCAGACACACAGACACACACACATAGTAACACAAGGACACTCTCTTGACACAGACACACAGACACACACATAGTAACACAAGGACACTCTCTTGGCACCAGACACACAGACACACACACATAGTAACACAAGGACACTCTCTTGGCACCAGACACACAGACACACACACATAGTAACACAAGGACACTCTCTTGGCACCAGACACACAGACACACACACATAGTAACACAAGGACACTCTCTTGACACAGACACACAGACACACACACATAGTAACACAAGGACACTCTCTTGACACAGACACATACACATAGTAACACAAGGACACTCTCTTGACACAGACACACAGACACACACACATAGTAACACAAGGACACTCTCTTGGCACCAGACACACAGACACACACACATAGTAACACAAGGACACTCTCTTGGCACCAGACACACAGACACACACACATAGTAACACAAGGACACTCTCTTGGCACCAGACACACAGACACACACACATAGTAACACAAGGACACTCTCTTGACACAGACACACAGACACACACACATAGTAACACAAGGACACTCTCTTGACACAGACACATACACATAGTAACACAAGGACACTCTCTTGGCACCAGACACACAGACACACACACATAGTAACACAAGGACACTCTCTTGACACAGACACACAGACACACACACATAGTAACACAAGGACACTCTCTTGACACAGACACACAGACACACACACATAGTAACACAAGGACACTCTCTTGACACAGACACACAGACACACACACATAGTAACACAAGGACAATCTCTTGACACAGACACACAGACACACACACATAGTAACACAAGGACACTCTCTTGACACAGACACACAGACACACACACATAGTAACACAAGGACACTCTCTTGGCACCAGACACACACACACACACATAGTAACACAAGGACACTCTCTTGGCACCAGACACACAGACACACACACATAGTAACACAAGGACACTCTCTTGACACAGACACACACACATAGTAACACAAGGACACTCTCTTGACACAGACACACAGACACACACACATAGTAACACAAGGACACTCTCTTGACACAGACACACAGACACACACACACATAGTAACACAAGGACACTCTCTTGACACAGACACACAGACACACACACATAGTAACACAAGGACACTCTCTTGACACAGACACACAGACACACACACACATAGTAACACAAGGACACTCTCTTGACACAGACACACAGAGTGGGGAGATTGTAGGCACCAATCGATCAGGGCTAGACCCAGGTGAGGTTATAGGCATGTGATAAAGAGTCGCTGGAACTCCTGTTTCACTTGCTTGGCCTCTCTTACTGATTTTCTTTGTGCCTCATTTACACTGAGAGCAATCCAGCTAGCTCTCACAAACACCTCCTCCTCCTATCCACTTCACTATACTAAACATGCACACCACACTTCATTCTTCCACACCAAAATTAAAAAAAAAAAAAATTATGTATTGTAGCCCAGCCTCGGAGTCCCCAGGGGGGGGGGACCATAAATGCCCCCTCACCCGACCGACCATCCCCTGACGACCCCACACAATTACCTGGACCTCGGCCTGTTACTCTTTCTATTAATTTCTGCAACATTCGCGGACTTTCCTCTAACTTTCACTCTGTTGAGCATCATCTCTCCTCCTACAAACCTGATCTTCTCTTCCTCACCGAAACTCAGGTGTCTGTAGCAACATCCAGCAACCCCTTCTCTGTATCCTCCTACTTTCTCTATCCTAGTTTCAAAGCCAAAGGCGGATGTTGTGCATATGTGCACAACAAACTCACTTGCTCTCGTGTTCCCGATTTCGACTCCTCTGAATTCTCAACTTTATGGCTCAAACTTTCCTGTCATTCTCTTACTAAATATTTCTGTGCTGTCTATCTTTCCCCTAACTCTACCAACTTTCCCAAATTCTTTGACTATCTAAACTCTACAGTGGAACACATTCTATCCATTTCTCCTTTCTCAGAAATCTCCATCTTAGGAGATTTCAACGTTCACCACCGCCATTGGCTCTCCTCTCACACTACTGATCCACCTGGTGAACAAGCCTACGTCTTTTCTATCCTAAATGACCTAGAGCAGTTAGTTCAGCAACCCACCCGTATCCCGGATCGCATCGGAGATCGGCCCAACATTCTTGACCTGTTTCTAACTTCTAACCCTTCTTCTTATACTGTCGATCTTTTCTCTCCTTTGGGCTCCTCCGACCATAAACTTATCTCTGTCACCTGTCCTATCTCTCCAGTACAGCCACCCGATCCTCCTAGCCGGCGGCGCTTGTGGCACTTTGGCGCTGCCGACTGGGAGGCTCTTCGGCAGTACTTCTTTGATTTCCCATGGAATGATTTCTGCTTCCATGGCCGAGGACCCTCGGAGAGTGCTGAACGCATTACCGAGGTAATCCTATCGGGCATGGAAGCATACATTCCATTCTCTTTCTCTCAGACTAATGCTAAAAAATCTTGGTTTACTCACACCTGTTCTACTGCTGTCCGCAATAAGGAGGAAGCATTCAAACGATACCGACGCCTTAAAACTCAAGACTCTCATTCTTCATATGTTTCTGCCCGGAATCAAGCCAAATCTGTTCTTCGACTTGCCAAACACTCTTTCATCAATAATAAATGCACTGAACTATCCAACTCTAGCTCTTCCCAAGCTTTCTGGCATCTAGCCAAACACCTCTCCAACAATTTCTCTTCCTCGTCTTCCCCTCCCCTTTCCCACTCTGATGGCACAACCATCACTTCTTCCTCTGACAAAGCTAAACTCTTCGCTCAAACTTTTGCTAGAAACTCCACCTTGGATGATTCCGGTGCTATTCCTCCCTCTCCGCCCTCCTCTCTCTTACTTATGCCTAATATCCTAATCTCTTCTAAAGATGTACTTTCTACCCTCTCTGGGCTTAACACTAATAAGGCGTACGGTCCGGACGGTGTTCCTCCTGTTGTTCTCAAAAACTGTGCTTCCGTGCTGACTCCCTGCCTAGGCAAACTCTTTCGTCTCTGTCTATCCTCTAACGTCTTCCCTTCATACTGGAAGTTTGCTCACATTCAACCTGTCCCAAAGAAGGGTGACCGCTCTCAACCCTCCAACTATCGTCCAATTGCTCTTATCTCTTGTCTTTCTAAAGTTTTTGAAACTATTCTTGCTTCCAAATTTCTTAAGCATTTCTCTTCTCATAATCTGCTCTCAGATCGCCAGGGTGGCTTCCTTAAGGGTCGCTCTACTGGTGATCTTCTTTCATATCTTACTAACTCTTGGTCATCCTCCTTTCGGGACTTCGGTGAGACTTTTTCTATTGCACTAGACATATCGAAAGCCTTCGATAGAGTCTGGCATAAATCTTTAATTTCTAAACTACCCTCCTTCGGTTTCTATCCCTCCATCTGTGCCTTTGTCTCTAATTTCCTTTCCGGCCGTTCCATAGCCGCGGTTGTGGACGGCCATTGTTCACTTCCTCACTCTATAAACTCCGGTGTTCCTCAGGGCTCTGTCCTATCTCCTATTCTCTTTCTAATTTTTATAAATGATCTCCTTAACTGTACCTTAATTCCCATCCATTCATACGCAGACGACTCAACCTTGCACTACTCCCTTAGTTTTTCAGAACGCCCCAGCCAGCAATCCCTCAACGACAAACGTAATGAAGCCATAGACACTCTTAAATTCTGATCTAAATACTATTTCCAATTGGGGCAGAGAAAACCTTGTTAACTTTAATGCTTCCAAAACCCAATTTCTCCATCTATCTACCCGTCAGGATCTCCCAGCGGACTATCCCTTATTCTTCAACAATACAAAAATCAACCCTTCATCTTCTCTCAATATTCTTGGTGTCTCTTTTTCTTCTGCTCTCATTTGGAAGGACCATATTACCAGTCTTGCTAAGGCAGCATCCCAGAAGCTGGGTGTGCTCAACCGCCTTAGGGGGTTCTTTTCCCCTGCACAGCTTCTTGCTCTGTACAGGGGCATAGTGCGCCCTTGTATTGAGTATTGTTCACATGTGTGGGGAGGTTCCTCTCACACTGCTCTCCTAGACAAAGTTGAAAGGAAGGCCTTTCGTATCATTAACTCCCGTCCACTCACCAACTCTCTGCAATCTCTCTCTCTCCGCCGCAATGTTGCATCTCTCTCGCTATTCTATCGCTACTATAATAATCAGTGTTCCTCAGAGCTATCCCAGTGCATACCACCTCCTTTACGTAGGGCACGTGGTACCCGTCTTGCAACTCAATCCCACCCCTACTCTGTGCAACTCTCCAACCCAAGAGTGAAACGTTACTCTCAAACTTTCTTCTACTCAACATCTGAGCTCTGGAACTCTCTCCCAGAATCAGTCTTTCCCTCTTCCTATGACTTAAATTGCTTCAAACTCCGTGTGTCCAGGCATTTTGGCTCGAACGTCCCTTGATTTTGGCCCTGTCACTCTTTCAACTATGGGGGAGGCATTCGCTATAGGCAGTTATGCCTTTTGCCTCCCTCAATCACATAGAAAAAAAAAAAAAAAAAAAAAAAAAAAGACACACACACATAGTAACACAAGGACACTCTCTTGACACAGACACACAGACACACACACATAGTAACACAAGGACACTCTCTTGGCACCAGACACACAGACACAAACACATAGTAACACAAGGACACTCTCTTGACACAGACACACAGACACACACACATAGTAACACAAGGACACTCTCTTGACACAGACACACAGACACACACACACATAGTAACACAAGGACACTCTCTTGGCACCAGACACACAGACACACACACATAGTAACACAAGGACACTCTCTTGACACAGACACACAGACACACACACATAGTAACACAAGGACACTCTCTTGACACAGACACACAGACACACACACACATAGTAACACAAGGACACTCTCTTGGCACCAGACACACAGACACACACACATAGTAACACAAGGACACTCTCTTGGACACAGACACACAGACATAGTAACACAAGGACACTCTCTTGGACACAGACACACACACATAGTAACACAAGGACACTCTCTTGACACAGACACACACACACACACATAGTAACACAAGGACACTCTCTTGGACACAGACACACACACATAGTAACACAAGGAGTCACGGACACTCTCTTGGACACAGACACACATAGTAACACAGGCACACACAAACATGGAGACACACACATACAAAGTCACAAAAACACATACTCACGCACATAAACTGGCACACAATTCTGTCCCCCCCCCCCCCCCCCCCCCCGCCACCACCAACAACACACAAACGCTCTCTCTCCCTACACACACACACACACACACACACACACACACACACTCTACACACACACTCTACACACACTCCCAGCCCAGCACTTAGTTTATATGTTTAATCTTGTTGTTCCCACCCAGGCCACACCTACCACATGCAACCAGAGAGTTACACGAAGTTATAAGGAATAGTTACTATCTCAAAGATCTTGCAGTCCATTCCGGGGAGATACTTGAAGTGGAAGGAGAATTTTTTTTAGTGCATTACACTCATTACAGAGTGTGTGCAAAGTACTATCTACTCTCATATTGAACTGCTCTACTGATGAACTGTTTACAACTTCTGAGGGAAGTTTGTTCCAGGTAGAACATATCTTATATGTTATCTGTTATCTGTTAGAAAGATCACCACGTGTAAGTGGCACCGATTAGCGTGTCGCCCATCGGTAATTTGTTTAGGGTTTATTCCCCTAGATGGGTTGCCCGCCAAGGCTATCGAGTCCCGGAAACACCCCTTTCAAACAGGACGGGTTATTCAAAAGGAAAGTGGTAAAAGTGCGATCCGGATACACTGTATAGTATACATAGTCCTGAAAAAAGCTACAAACTGAACTTACAATTCTAACCGACAATTGTATTCCAGAGAGAGAGAGAAGAGAGAGATCACACGAGAGAGAGAGAGAGAGAGAGAGAGAGAGAGAGAGAGAGAGAGAGAGAGAGAGAGAGAGAGAGAGAGAGAGAGAGAGAGAGAGAGAGAGACTTGACCTATAGAGCAATAATTATGATATTGTGTATACTCTAGACTCTAGAGGGCTGTAGAAGCTGTTCCTTTTGTCTCGTATTCTTCAGAGGTATATTTATTTGCCTGTGCTTCGTTTTGACTTTATTACACAATACTGGATTCCTTATGAATTTAATATTGTGGAATTAATAACTTTCCACAAACGATTAAAACAAAAGGAACTGAATTAAGTGCGTATAGCGTATTGTATGGATAGATGCATTTCTGTTTACCCATAGAAGATACAATACGCCTGTTTTTTTCTTCTTCTGGCTATTATTAGACGATTACTTTCAGGTTAGGAAGGATATGTGGAAGTCAGAGGTTTAATTGAGACAGTCTTTACTCTTATAATTCCCACAGATCCTTCCTAAACTGTATACAAGCGTCTGATGAGCGCCAGAATATTCTCAAAATGCGTCAAGATTTTCAGAGGGAAGTACTGAATGCTTACACGCGGAAAATACTTATTGCTGATATTACAAAAACCAAACAAATAAAATTAATAATGTTTAACTACAGTAGGCCTTTCTTGAACATAATGATATCGTCTAAGGCTAGCCAGAATACAAGATATCTAAGAACAAATTTACTGAAGGATTTTATTTAATGTAAGTTTAAACTTCCTGACTGATGACATGTCTTTCCTAATCTCAGCAAAATCGTCTAATGTTATCTACAAATAATATATAACGCTATCGAAACTGAAAAGGTTAAGATAGAAAACCTATCTAAATTACTGTGAACATATTAAGGGGGTCACCGGCTTTTTTATATTTATCTTCTTTTCTCTATTTCTCTGGCTTGTATCCATTCGGCCCCATTCAGCCAACTGTTTTAAGACGTTTATCCCCATCTAGGTGTCGATTTCTTCCTGGTGAGCGATAGCGAGCCATCATTGTATGGAGAAATCCGGCTTCGCCGGAGACATTTTTCTATCGAAAAATGTACAAATTTAGCTTGCTGTCAAAACAAAGATATATATATATGCTGGCTCGGTACCGCTCGCCAGGAAAATATTGACACCTGGATGGGGGTAAACGTCTTAAAACAGTAGGTTGAATGGGGCCGAATGGATACAAGCCAAATAGAGAGGGAGAGAAAGAGAAAAAAAAACGAGGTGGGCTCCCTTAATACGACAATATATCCTAACTTATTGGCAAGTGCTTTACAGGACGTCACCTCCTTGGTGGAAATATAAGTTTAATAGGGTATTTCTGATCACAGTTATTAATATATAGATACAATTGTTATACACACTGACACAGTACGCAGTTTCAGTAGAGATGCCTATAGGTAACATTAGTGTTATATGCATACCCCCCCCCCCTCTCCCCCAACACATACACACACACACACACACCCACACTCCAAATTTGGAGTCAGAATTTTGGATTGCCTTCGGATCCGGGTTTCATGGATGTGGTCAATTGGAATTCATTGGTATATCAATTCACGACCAATGTAGGCCATAACCAATTTTTACTAAGAAGAATCGCTTCTATTAATTGCAAATTTGATGTACATTCGAACAGTTCACGCCAAACAAATTATGATAAATCGCTTATTGATCTTTCTTATGCAAAGAATAAATAAATAAAAACAAAATAAAACAAAAAATCCAAATCGATTTGTTTATACCATCTGACCGGCCGTGTTTCCCGGAGTAGGTCAAGGTCTGGGAGTCTCACTGTTGTTGTGGCTCGGTCTGCTGGACCCTGTGACACTGCTGTTGTAACGGTCTGGTGGGATGACAAAGAGGTCTGAGAGAGCTGGCACTGCGGCACCGTAAATAATGTTGTAGTATTGTTGATGGGCGGGAGGGGTGAGGGATGGGGAGGGGGTGGGTGGGGGAAGTGTAGGGGGGGGGGGGGGGGGGGAGGGGCGGTATATTGGGCCCTGGCACATATTGGGCCCTGGCACATAAGTAGTATAAAGGCCCATGGTGGGGTGTAAGGAGACAAATTGTTGAAGAGGTAAAAACTAAGAAGAAGGAGATTAACAGGACGGGTTATTGAAAAGGAAAGTGATAAAAGTGCGTGACCCCACCAGGATTCGATTCACGGTCCATTGGATTGATGTTCTATCACTCACTCGCTCACTCACTGGGAGTATATACCACGGCAGCGCAGAGCTACTCAGCCTCTGACTCCACCATTTCTGGGTGGCTGTACAACCCAAGCAGCTCCCGACATGAATGGTCGACTTTCCGCAACCATTAGTCACATGGTTTTTAGCCAAAGGTGGCGCTCATGAACTATGCACCCAGTATGTGGTCATACCAACTCCATGATTCTGTATTGACACTTGGTAAAAAAGGATTTGATACATTTCTCCAAATCACTGTTAAGTGTCCCTGTCTTGCAAACATGTACCAAGACAGAGAACCTCAGTTGTTTGTAGATCTACAACTTAGTCCTTATGCACAGGTATTGCCATTTACATAATATAAGCTCTTATTGAGAAAATCCATAATTCCATATGCTAGGTAGAGGTGAACAACATTGTGGCCTGACCAACCACTGTCATGAATCTCACTTCAAAGAAAGTGAATTTATCCAAGACCGTATGCTTGTACAGAGTGCACTACTTCGCCCAACAAGTCATCAAAAGTTTGAACTGTAATCTTAGTTCGATGGACCTTTAGATCCAAGGGCTGCGACTCCTTATGTAGTGCCTCAAGAGTTAATGTGATCTCTAGTGACTGCTAGGATCATTGTATCATCAGCAAACTCAAAGTCAGTGATCTTGATATTGTTGACTGATGCTCCACATTGACTACAACTAACTGTTCGGCCCAGTAACCAGTCCACAAAAGTGTTGAAAAGTGAGGGTACCAGCACACATCCCTGTCTCTCCTGAGTTTACAGGAAATAATGGAGAGGCCTGACCACCACACTTGATAGCACTCTACTGTATATTCATGTATAAATTCGAAACTCTAGCTGATGTTCAACAAAGACCTGGAGTGCCAGAATTTGGTCAGCCATTCATTTGTTGTATGTGAAACTAGATTGCTCAGGTCTTTGATATTTTAGCATGTGACTCTGAATTTGCTTCAGTAATATATAAGCAATGGTCTTGCTTGGCACACGAAGTTTGCTGTCATTCAACCTGTCCCAAAGATGGGTGACCGCTCTCAACCCTCCAACTATCGTCCAATTGCTCTCATCTCTTGTATCTCTAAAGTTTTTGAAACTATTCTTGCTTCCAAATTTCTTAAGCATTTCTCTTCTCATAATCTGCTCTCAGATCGCCAGTATGGCTTTCTTAAGGGTTGCTCTACTGGTAATCTTCTTTCATATCTTACTAACTCTTGGTCATCATCCTTTCGGGACTTCGGTGAGACTTTTTCTATTGCACTAGACATATCAAAGGCCTTCGATAGAGTCTGGCACAAATCTTTAATTGCTAAACTACCGTCCTTCGGTTTCTATCCTTCCATCTGTGCCTTTGTCTCGAATTTCCTTTCTGGCCGTTCCATAGCTGCAGTTGTGGACGGCCATCGCTCATTTCCTCATCTTATCAACTCCGGTGTTCCTCAGGGCTCTGTCCTATCTCCTATTCTCTTTCTAATTTTCATAAATGATCTTCTCACTGTACCTCCAGTCCCATCCATTCATACGCAGACGACTCTACCTTACACTACTCCATTAGTTTTCCAGAACATACCAGCCAGCAATAACTCAAAGACAAACGTAATGAAGTAATAGAACACTTACCTTCTGATCTAACTACTATTTCCAATTGGGGCAGAGAAAACCTTGTTACCTTTAATGCTTCCAAAACCCAATTTCTCCATCTATCTACCCGTAAGGAACTCCTATAGGACTATCCCTTATTTTTCAACAATATAAAGATCAATCCTTCATCTTCTCTCAATATTCTTGGTGTCTCTATTTCTTCTGCTCTCAGTTGGAAGGACCATATTACCAGTATTGCTAAGGCAGTCTCCCAGAAGTTGGGTGTGCTCAACCGCCTCAAGGGGTTCTTTACCCCTGCACAGCTTCTTGCTCTGTACACGGGCACAGTGTGTCCTTGTATTGGATATTGTTCACATGTGTGGGGAGGATCCTCTCACACCGCACTTCTAGACAAAGTAGAAAGGAAAGCCTTTCGTATAATTAATTCCCGCCCACTCACCAACTCTTTGCAAACTCTCTCTTCGCCGCAATGTTGAATCTCTCTCGCTATTCTATCGCTACTACAATAATTAGTCCTCCTCAGAGCTCTCCCAGTGTATAATACCACCTCCACGTAGGGTACGTGGTACCCGTCTTGCAACACACTCCCATCCCTACTCTGTGCAACTCTCCAACCCAAGAGTGCAACATTATATTCAGTATTTCTTCTATTCAACAGCTGAGCTCTGGAACTCTCTCCCAGAATCAGTCTTTCCCTCCTGCTATGACTATAATTGCTTCAAACTCTGTGTGTCCAGGCATTTGGGCTCGAACGTCCCTTGATTTTGGCCCTGTCACTCGTTCATCTATGAGGGAGGCACTCGCTACAGGCAGTTCTGCCTTTTGTCCCCCTTAAATAAAATAAAAAAACAGCGCAATCCCAAGGCAGTTGTTGCAGTCCTGTCAAAGCTCCCTCTCCCTTCCCACATAGAGATGACTGAGCCCTTTCTCCTGTCAAGGGGAATGGTACTAGTTTATTTGACAGCAAACAGGACCACATGCAACCCATAGATCATAGCCTCACCCCCGGCTTTCAATAGTTCTTCAGAAATGCCAAACATACCAGGAGCCTTCCTACCCTTCAGCCTAACACAGCCTTCCTTACTTCAGCAAGGGAGGGTGGGTCTTTGTAGATTGGAGGATCAGGAACCTATGGCTGGTCATGTATTGGTTTAATTTGTCTACCAGGGAGGGTAGCCATGTGTAATTGGTCAAAGTATTCAACCCAGCAGGACCTACGATAATTATCGCGAATAGACTCGCAGCGTTATTATACATAATTTATTAGGGAAAGTGAAGCTCTATGGAATCCTTATAATATACTCATAGATTCCGTTGTGGTAGAATAGTTTTGATAAGTTTTGTAACTCGATTTTGTCGATATAAATAGTCCCGCGCGTAAACAAACTCAGTCCCGCATTCTTGAGAGCTCTGCTACGGACGTGTTCATGTTTACAAAAAGTGTTCGAAATGGAGTACACTCGCTACGGTAAAGTGTTATGTTCTACAAAGATGTTAGTCATGTTACTGTATGTCTAATATTATGAACCCACAGTAGCTGGCATGCAACTTGCAAGGGCTAGTGTTGTATCTCACGTACTGGGTCTAGGGCACTCTAGGGTTAAGTTAGGTTAGGTTGTTTGGTTAGGTTAATATACTAGGTCTCGGAAACAAGATTCGTAGTTGCGGTAATATTTACATCAAAACTATAGTTAACTATCAAAACTATTCTTCCACAGTGGAATCTATGTGAGTATATTATAAGGATTCCATAGAGCTTCACTCCGGACCTACTGTACACTCAATATCATCTGATGCGATTGTGCCATCTTCTATTCAAACTGAGTTAACCTGGGGTGTAGACTTGCAGCGGACCTCCTTCAGGGCTCGGTAGGCAGGCTAGAGGTTATTTGCAAAGACATGGCCCTAAACCTTCTCCGTAATTCCCCTGACATACCTCTCCTTATCTCTCCGCAAGAAAACTCTCGCTCTACAGCATAGTGTTCTGTGATAGACCTGGTCTCCAATCAGTCTGGCAGCACGGATCTTCTCTATAATGTTCAGTGTCTCGCCCGATATAAAGCCCTTCATTGACTTTGGTTTAACTCCAACATATTCACCAGCTTCCTTTCTACGTTTCTGTTTGTTATTTAAGAAACTAATTACTATTTTATCAAACATATGACCATTGTACTCATTGATCATGAAAGATGTTCGTATAAATACAATTTCTTGTTGGAAATATGCATAGATTGATGATAGAGATTATGCTCTATGGAGACATGTACAAATACCAAGAAATTGTATCATTATGATGTTTTATCATGAACAATGGATACAATGGCCATTTGTTTGATTCATTAGCAAGTATTATTTTAATTCTTGCGGGGATATCTATGGGTAAGAATATGCCCAGGTGGGCATTTTTCAGCTATCTTCGCTCAATATATGTCGCCCTAGTGCCATATCCGTACCCCTTAACAAATTCTAACAACTTCCAATGAAGAAATTGGGGTAAATTCTCCGAACATAAGTCTTCACTCATTCATTGTGAGCCTCGCGGCCTTGGACATTTTGAATTCAAGTTTCCTTGTTCTAGTTCCGCTCGTAGCTATAATATTCAATAAGAGTATTAATACCTTTTCTCCTTTCGTCTTTCGTATTTTACGTTCCCAATGATTCAGTGAAATAATCCATTAATCTATCCTGTTTTGTAATTAGAAGACAGCATGACGTATGGCCTATAACATGAAATGAACCTCACACTCGTACTTGGTATATAGCTGTGACAAATAAATGTAGAAGTAGCCCTGTTTTCGTAGTATTTTAGCTTTTAAAACACCTCTTCTTTGGACACACACCTTTTCTCAACCAATGCATGGAGCAGATTGATACTAAAATGAGTGGCAAGCTTAGAAGCTCATAGAACCGTCTGGCAACAAGCAAGGCAGGTTGGTGCAACCAACTCAGCCGGTACTACCAAAACGTACGGGTACGTCGCCCACAGTACGGGCCTCTCTTTACATGGGACGTACTAGTACGTTGCCTGTAGTGAATGGGTTAAGAAATAAGTACCAGCCAAAGCAGCATGTTCCTATGGTCCATAAGGAGATCATATAGCTAACCTTGCCTTATAAGGAGAATTTCTACTCATATTCAGAGGAATCTACAAAGAAATTTGCAAAGGTTTTAACCACGAATAAATTGTAAATGAATTTGCATCAATTAATTTAAAACCAGTACTATTAGCACAATTTGAAGAACGTATGCCCATTGATCTAGGCTCATCTATTGTCTTTAAATTCACCTGCCCGAGTTTCCACGCTGGGTATTTGCGGAGCACTCTCCTCTCCTTCAAAGTGAGAATAGATGAGCACCTGGGTCAGTCGAGCAGGACAGGTAGGAGGCTCAACAATAATATCCTCCTCATTGAGCCTCACGCCGAGTTGTGCAATACTTTGATATTAAAACATAATTATATAATAATGGATAGTTCATCGAAAGGGATATAAGGCCACTCGAATCCATACAAATGAAAGTTATCAAGCCTCAGTTAAATAATATGTTGTTGGCCGCCCCTCTTTCATTTGTATAAGTTGTATCCATTGCGGAATGTTTTTGATTATGTATAACAAATCATTCTAATATTGTGATATATTTTCTTTTTCTTTACTTTTCAGATAATAAATGGTGATATCCTGTATATGTCAAAACGTCTGAAAATAAACATACTGTACGTTGCCTCTCTCATTATTATGTTTTGTATTCCTGCTGAAACTACGGCTCCTAAAGTACATACCCACCTCAAACAAATACAGTATAATTATTTAATATATATATATAGAGAGAGAGAGAGAGAGTTAAAAATGGAAATGGGACAGTGGTGTCGAGAGAGGCCAGATCAAAAATAGTAAAGGGGGAGGGAGACAGAACACACTGTATAAGAATATCCCTCTGGCACGACGGAGGAAGCTGCTCAAGGAAATAATAGGGTAACGATAAGGAATGGTAAATACAAATAATGAAGAGAGAGGTGCAATAAATCAGAAGAAATGTATAGGGCAAGTGAACAAATATTTAAAGAAAAAGGAAGAAGCAAAATGGGAATGGTATATTGTAAAATACAATATATATATATTATATATATATATATATATATATATATATATATATATATATATATATATATATTTTGCTAACCTGTTGTACCTCATCTCTGAACCCCAGAGGAAAATTGTTAGAACTATTGAAAGCTGTAACAATAAAATACTGAATGCTGAAACTGCTGTTGCCTTTAACCTCGTCTGTTTAAAAGAAAATATATATATATATATATATATAAACTGTATATACAGTATATATATATATACTGTATATATGCATATATATATATATGTATATATATATATGCTCTAGTACATAGCTTAATTCCCTAATCCCTCGATATTTTTAACCACAGGCAGCTGAAATATATACTTTATCAACTGCAATATATATATATATATATATATATATATATATATATATATATATATATATATATCTATTTATAATTATTTCCTAAGCCTCAGATGATGAAATATATACCAAACACATCTCTGTAAAAGCCGTCTCAGGAAACAAAGGAAAGAATTCCGGAGATGTATCTTCAAATCTTTTCCCTCGTTTTCTTTTTCTTTCTTGGGATTTGTCAACATCATTTGGCCCCTGACTCCCTCTCACTCCTGGCAAAACAAACATTTTAGTGACCTGACCAACTATGTCCTGAGTCTCACTGTTCACGTTGGAAAATGATGTCTACCAAATAATTCCCACTACATAAGGCTAAAGGAAGAAATCGTTATCTGTAAGTTTAATAACTACGCATGAGACAGTCAAGTTTATAGGTTGGCAATATCAGATAAAGTAAAGTAAAATTAGGGTTCTTAAGGGGGGTGACCTGCTTTTTGTTATTTCTGTCCTTTTCTCTCTTTCTCTGGCTTGTATCCATTCGGCCCCATTCAGCCAACTGTTTTAAGACGTTTATCCCCATCAAGGTATCGATTTGTTCCTGGCGAACGATAGCGAGCCAGCATTATATGGAGAAATCCGGCTTCGCTGGAGACATTTTTCTATCGAAAAATTTACAAATTTAGCCTGCTGTGCAAAACATTATAAACAAATATACTGGCTTGCTACCGCTCGCCAGGAAAAAATCGACACCTGGATGGGGGTAAACGTCTTAAAACAGTAGGCTGAATGGGGCCGAATGGATGCAACCCAGAGAGAGAGAGAGAAAAAAAAAAATGGGCCCCACTAACCAATACACCATAGATCAACGTATGCCTTAATCCTTCGCTCGATCCTATCCTTGCCCTACAACTCCCGCACACTATGCTATCCAATAGAACCCCTCTTTTGATTCCTAATTGAACTGAAATAGCTAAACCTATCCTTTCCTCTTTTCTTCTCCCGAATTTATCAACATCATTCTCCCTCGCTCTCCTGACACGACGAACACTTCAGCGATTAGACGAACTGTACCCGAAGTTCCACTACCTAACTCAGGAAGAAATATGTCTACAGGAAAATACAAAGACAAATTCGGAAGTTGGAAGTTAAATAACCAACTCATAATAAAGACGAGATTCTGGGTTGGAAGTCTATGCAAACTCTAACCCTCTCCCGATACTATCCTAATATTTCTCCCCACAAACTTCTCACATCATGCTGTCCATGAACATCTCTCTTGTTATTCCCACTGAGCTGAACGTAAACTAAATTCATCCTTTCCCTCTCTCAATTCAGCCTTTCCCTCTCTCAATTTTTCTCCCGGATTTGTCAACATCATTCGCTCCTTCTCTCCGGACAAGACAAACAATTCACTGATTAGACGAACTGTATCCGGAGTTTCACTAGGTGGGCCAGAAAAGGGCTCTCATCTGCATTTAAATGGGTCATTTGTCCGGGAAAGAAGACGGACTGTCTCCTTCACTTAGGATAGGAGGAGGAGAGGAGGGTGGGGATGAGGAGATGCGGGTTAGGGAGGAGAAGAGGGAGGTTAGGAAGAAGGGGAGGGGGTTAGGGAGGTGGAGAGGGGAGTTGTGGAGGAGAAGATGGGGAGGGGGGGTTGCTCACTTTGGCAAACACTGTAATAATATCCGTAAAATAAAGAGTAAATTACCGTAAATTATAACTTTCGGCAAAGGTATTAATTTTACGGGTCGATCTTAACCTGATGAATTCGAGTTTGACATTCATTTCCAATGGTAATCACTTCGTATCTACTTTATCCTAACCTAACCTAATCTAACCTACCTTACTTGACCTAACCTAGCTTACCAAACCTAACTTACTCCACCTAATATAACTTAACCGTCTATTTTAATGTAAATAGTCTAATCTTGAATGGATGAGGAGTAAAAATAGTGGTTTATCATTATAAGCCAAACATTCAAGATGGCGGCCATCTATGTTTTTCACCATTTTTGAGATACAAGCTATTCCTCTCAGTTTCAATCAGTGTGTGTGGCAATGGAAACATACCTGGTGAAATAATGGGAGAAAAGTGTTTGAGAAGCCTGGCCCTAGAGTATAAACAAATGATCTCCTTTAATCGGCCGGTTTTCTGGACCACTTTCTCCCTCATGTTTAGCCTCATTAGTTTTCAGGTTTTAAGATGTTTGCCCCACTAGTTAGTCGATTATAAGACCTTTCGTCCCATTTCTTCGTCAATATTTAGACCTTTCGTGCTATTTAGGTGTCGATTTTTTTCCTGGTGAACGATAGTGAGCCTGTAATGTTGGAAGAACCGGCCTTCGGCCGGGAAATTTTTCTACCGAAAAATGTAAAAATTAATCTAGAAGGGGGTTCTAATGATTTTTTTTTTTTTTTTAAATTTGATAGAGGTCTAGGGAGGAAACTAGAAAAATAATTAATAGGCCTACATGCAAAAATCGCCCAAAAAGTGAACCATCCCCCCTTAATGATTCCCTGGGGTCAGTCTCTCTCTCTCTTTCTCTGTGTGTGTGTGTGTGTGTGTGTGTGTGTGTGTGTGTGTGTGTGTGTGTGTGTGTGTGTGTGTGTGTGTGTGGGTGTGTGTGTGTGTGTGTGTGTGTGTGTGTGTGTGTGTGTGTGTGTGTGTGTTCTGAACTGTTTTGGAAATGTTTGGTCTGGTATAGTTATGTTTGGTTCTGGTTTGGTCTGATCTAGTCTCTACTCTAGGCTGTTCTGGTCTGGTCTGTTCTGGTCTGGTCTGTTCTGGTGTGGTCTATAATCTCTCCCGTTCTCTTATATTGTATTCTACTCTGTTATGGTCTGGGTTGTTGTGGTCTTGGCTGGTCCGTCTGTCTGCCTCTGATGTTCGTGATCTATCTATCTATTTACTCAGGCCCAATCCCCACTGTTCCTAATTTTTTTTTTTGGGGGGGGGGGGGCGACTCAAGACAGAGCAAGAACATGGATAACACAAAACACAAAACAGATTACAATGAACACACAAAGACAAAATACTAATTCACACACATCTAGGTCATCCAAGAGAAGACCCAGAGACCAGGGTCACCAAGGTACAGTAGTCAAGAGAGGTAAAGGGAAAGGGATTCCAGTGGGGAGGAGAAATTGAATACATGAAAGAAAAGTGTTATAAACTCCATCGTTGAACAGTTAGCTATATCTTTATTTAGATTAGACTATTAATTGCATAATTAACAGATTTTTCCTAAAACCATTAAATGAACGATGTACCGGTAAAAGTAACATATTATAATTATTCTCATTTTAATGGCATTTTCCATGAACATATCAACCTCAAGCTGGAAATAAATTGAAATGTTATAGGCTATATTAATTATGCAAATTTAATATCAGATACTATAAATATGTTTGAATATGTATGTAGGCCTACCTACCTACTATGATCGAACTAATTAACCCTGCAGTATACCGTGACGCCATATTTAATATTATTCTGGTTACTAATAAGCGATTTATAATAAGTTTAAAAAGGGTCTGTGGGAGTTAAAGAGATATATGATATCAATTTCTACTCCTTTGATTACTAGAGGTCTTTCCTAAGCTGCATAACATCGCTTCGTGTTAGCGAGAATAACATTTACAAACGCCATATTACTGGAGGGTTAAAAAAGGTTTCTATCCTACCATTATTCCGCCTGGGATAAAGCAGCTAAAGCCATGGATGATATTATATTTATATGTACTTCATTTTGAATTCATGAATATATTACAGCAGCTAGCTGCTAGAGCATTGCCCACACATTGAATATATCCGGTATATATACAGAACAACAACGTTAAGCATTATGTTTTGTATTTCTATAATAATGCTTTTTGACACTACACTATGGTTTATTGATTATAGTGATTTAAGACCTCGAAGCTCTCATATCTTAAAAAAAAAAAAAAAAAAAAAAAAATATATATATATATATATATATATATATATATATATAATATATATATATACCGGTATATATATATATATATATATATATAATAAATAATCGATCTGATATTTCTACCATTTGGGAAGAGTCAACTAGTTAATAAATATGGATATTATAACCTGTTTGTTCAAGCCCTCCCTCAATAGACCCTACCAAGAATATACTTGAGACCTCTGGTGGACGCTTCTGAAGTAGCATCAGAGCTATGGTATCTGCTACTTCACTGTATTGTATGGAAACAACTAACAGAATAATTCTTATAAGTGTGATAACTTCGAATAACAGGAGTTATATTTATATCAATCAGTATTTTGAACCACAATTAGCCCTTTAACCAAGCTACAAGGTGGAAATGCGTCATGTTATACTGAATGGCTCAAATGTTAGCTAGAAGAAAAACTTAAAGAGATGTCATTGCTCTTAAAAATAAATGTAAAAACATGCATGCATGCATACTGAACAGAATAAAGTATATTTTGAGAAACACACTAATCATCGCATTTATTGGAATTTAGCAACAACACACAGAAAGTCAAGCTTATGCCAGTTGGTCTGCAAATCGTTCTCTGCAAAAGCAATTGCTCTCGGTGCATGAGGTGAGAGCCAACAAAACAAATGCCAAAGCAAGCAAAACTAACACGTCAACTCCCAAACACATACACGAATACACACACACAACACACACAAAAGGAAATCAGAAACACAAGCACACGCCAAATTCCACCATTCCTGTTCCAAACGCTTTCCAACAAAGAGTTTAAATTGTCTTGGCCAGTGGTGGACAAATTGTAAAAGGAATAGAACTACGGGCAGGAGAGCTGTTGTCATACCTCCCTCTCCCTCTCCCTCTCTCTCTCTCTCTCTCTCTCTCTCTCTCTCACACATAAATTTACATTTTTAAATCGCCGCAATTCAGTAAGCAAAATAGGACACAACATTCTCCTCTAAATATGATGAACATAATTTAGCTTTCATAATTAATTTTCTATGATCTACATTCGGCGAACGTAACTGTGTTGTTTGCCAGTGGTCATTATGGACGGTAAATGAAGGTTATTGAGTTAAGCTCAGACGGGGGACCATCTCACACCCAATATACCTCTGCTCACTAGGAATCTGGAGTTAGTGGACATTTGTGACGTTCCATTTGAGAAGGTAAACTGTGGCATCCTGGATAATATGCAACAACCCTTGTTTACGAGGCTGGGTTTCTCACCCACAGGCTCCAAAGGGCTACGCCACGGATATAAGCGCCGTGGTAAAGCACAGCCTACCATATATATAAGTGCCGTGGTAAAGCACAGCCTACCATATATATAAGCGCCGTGGTAAAGCACAGCCTACCATATATATTTTGTTCTATGTGAGTGAGGGAGACAAAAGACTGCCTGTAGCGTGTGCCTCCCCCAGAGTTTAAAGAGTGACAGGGCCAAAATCAAGGGACGTTCGAGCCCAAATCTCCTAATACTTAACTAATTGCAAAATGTGAAACTACTACAGTTCTGATTCATATCATTAAAATCTTAATTAACAGGTAATACATTTTTAAATCGCTATAACAGGATAGGACATAATATTCTCCTCTAATTAAGATGAACATAATTTAGCTTTCATCATCAATTTTCTATAATCAACATTATTACGGAAAATGTTCAAGACACTTTTGAAATTATATCGGAAAATAGACTGAGGATAGACAAAATGTGCTAAGTCTACCTCATAAGCTGCCAGACCAGTGTTGAAGATAAAAGCTGAGGGGGACAAGCGCTCGTGTGAAACAGGCCTAATATATATATATAAGCATTAGCTACACTCATTATCTACAAGACATCTATTCTTATTATTGTGGAGATGTTATTACGATTATGTTATTACGATTGCCCATTGAGTTCCCATATAATGTAAGAGCTGTTTATTAGATATTATACTTAAGGAGACAGTGGCTATTTTGGGGGGTTTATTAGTTTAAATATTGATTAATTGTTTAGTTTCCTCGCTAGACCTTCATCAAGCTTAAAATAAAACACTCCCTAGACCCCCGATCGAGACAAATTTGTACATCTTTCGATATTAAAATGTTCCGTTTTTTCTTAAAATTACACCTAAACGGCACGAAAGGTCTTGGTGGGACGCAAGGTTTTAAAATTGACTGACTAACGTATTAACGTATTCAAACTTGAAAACTAATGGGGCTAAATAAGAGGAAGAAGGGCAAGAAAAATTACCCATCCCCCATTAAAGTTTGACCTTGTTGGATGGTACCAGTTCCATGAATTTCTGGATCTGGTTCATCGACTATATAATATTAGAGCCCTATAGGAACACCGATCGTTAACCCTTTCTGTACTGCCCCCGCCATTCGTTATTAATTATAGTCTTGTTCTTGTGCAGTTTGAGGGGGTAGTACTCGCTTTTTATGGACCCCCTTCTCCCTCATGTTTAGATTATTAGTTTTGTGGTTTTAAGACGTTCGTTCCGTTAGTTTGGCGATTTTGAGACCTTTCGCCTCATTTGTTTGTCAATATTATGACCTTTCGTGCCCTTTAAGTAATTTTAGAAGGAACCGGCCTTCGGCCGGGAAATTTTTCTACCGAAAACTGTATATATTTATCTTGAAAGGGGGTCTAGGGGATGTTTTTCTAAGCTTGATGGAGGTCTAGCGAGGAAACTCAAAAATAAAGTAATAAATAAATGTATAGACCTAAAACCAAGCACTCTACCCCCTTAAGAAGTATATTTGGTCGGAAAAAGGGTTGATTGAGATAATTCGAAGCCTTAACTGAATAAATTGATAAACATTGATTAGTAGTAGCCAGAACACAATACAAAGAATGTCGACGGTACAGAAAGGGTTAATGATAAAATGGTTCACTGGTTGATGGTTGCAGTTGGTTGGTGCTTTGATACTCCTGCTCGCATCCCGGTCATACTCGGAGTATTATTTGATTACTGCCAAAGTCTACAAGTTGGCGAAATCAGACACAACATACACACACACTCTCTCTCTGTCTGTCTGTCTGGCTTGCTCGCTCGCTCGTTCTCGCGCTCTCTCTGTAAATGTATATGTGTATAATTATGTGTGTATATGGATGTATATGTATATATACTGTATATATGCATGTATGTGTATATATGTATGTATGTGTGTGTATGTATGTACACTGTACAGTATGTATACATATGCATGTATGTATAATATTATATGTATGTGTATGTGTGTATATATATATATATATATATATATATATATATATATATATATATATATAGTTGTAAGGCTAGACTGCCTAGTAAGGACCTTGAGGTCTGTGTGGTCTGTGTATCTATGTAGCTCTATGTAGCTCTCTCTCTCTCTCTCTCTCTCTCTCTCTCTCTCACACACACACGTACTGACATTCTCAGCATTATATTTTGTTTACATGTCTCACTTCCTAGACTGGAACAAGACCTCACGGACTTCACCGTGTTGAGCCGTTGGATGTACAGGCTCTCAGTTTGTGCCCGAGAGGAGGTAATTGGAATAAATAAATAAATAAATAAATAAATAAATAAATAAATAAATAAACAATAATGAGGTTACCTTTTACTGGCATGCTGCTACCCCCAATGTTTCCAATTATTCACTTGTTTCTAGAATATCAACTTTTAAAAATACGCTTATGTTTTTCAATATTATTTTCACCAAAAACTAATTTTAACGCTACCGATTTTCTGTCATTCTCTCAAGATGCTATTAAGCCTAAAATATTGCTATGAATCTCGAAATTCTATCATGCCCAGTCGCCAGCAGCGAGAGTTGGTAATAATACATAAGCATAATATGACACAGACAAAACGAAACTAAAAAGGCATTATGTCATAACACTGTGAAATTTGGTAATGAGATTGGCTTAAAGGCCATATTTATACTGTGCATGGATGTTGTGCGTTTTATCGCAGCCATAAGATAGTTCCATCATAACTGCTACTACTTTAACATATATCATGTTATGGCATCTTAGTTTGCATAAGATTGTTAATTAGTCCTCGCTTAATCATATGACATATATATGTATAATTAAATACTAGTTATTGCCGATTCGGGCCGAGTGGTCAGAGCAGCCAATTTGAGCCATTGGTATTTAATCAATATATCATCCAAATTTCATTAAGTTTCCGTTCATTTTAGAGAAAACCCCCTATTAACTTTTAGGGGTTACATTTCTAAGCCCCTAATTGCGGTAATTCAATAATCACATATTTGTTAGTGAAAACTCCTTAGGTAACCAAGATGTCTCACAGTGAGTATCGTGAAGATAGGCCAACATTATCATGGTCATTTGGGATAGGATGTTAAGGGGAGATGGGTCGTTTTTCTGGTCCCCCGTCTTCCTCATGTTTAGTCCCATTAGTTTTCGGAAAATAATACGTTCGGCCCATTACTTTGGTGATTGTAAGACCTTTCACCCCATTTCTTTGTCAATATTAAGACATTTCGTGTCATTTAGGAGTCAATTTTGTTCCTGGAGAGCGATAGCGACCCTGTAATTTAAGAGGAAGTGGCCTTATGTTGGGAAATTTTTCTATCGAAAAATGTACAAGTTTATCTTGAAGGAGGGTCATGGGGATTGGATTTTAAGGCTTGATGGAAGTCTAGGGAGGAAATTTAAACAAAATTTTATAAAGGATATATAAATGAGGAAATATATACGACCATCCCTCCTTAACACTAACACTGCAGGCATATTTCCGCCATATTAGGGCTCATTCAGGCACTCCTGATTGATTAAGCAAGTGTCTGAATGTAATGAAATGTACTCAGCCAAAAACTAGAAAAAAGTAACTTAAAAATGACACCAAAATGAGCTTCGTAGCTCGCGGGCTTCACCCGCAGCGCTACCATAGACATTCACTAATACTGAGCAATTATCACTAATGTCGCACTACATATTTTGCCTTTGGCAGCGCTATATATCTAGCGAGAGTATGACTCCTACTTCTCAGTGCACCGGCCGGCTGGCTGGAGGAAGGACGGGTGGTCTGTCATGCTCCCGCTCCCTCGCACTCGATTCTACAGGCTTTAACCCTCCCACGTCCGTGACGCAATTTTGAGCCAATTAGGGATACTTTAAAGCCTTTGTCAGGGGTATTTATAAACCTTTAGTTTATTTACTTCAACCTCTGCAGTTTTCTTTGAGTTAGCTGTGGGCAGAACACTAATTTTGGAGAGGTAATTATAAGAGTGAGAGTAATCTATTTCTTATTGCTAATCTGGCAACCTCTGCGTCATAAGGATATGAGAGGGTTAAAAGCCTGTAAATTGCTGTAAATTGCCATGGCATTCTGGAACGTCTCCCGCAGTCAATGGGTTAAGCAAGAATTAATCGTATATATTCTGCTACCAAATGAAGGTACTGGAAAAGTTTCATCGTTATCTGGCCATTAGTTTTTGAGAAATCATGCTGACAAATACGCATTCTTTAGACAGTCATGATATAATATCCGCAAACTTCGTGTGACGGAGAAAATACATAATAAGAACCTGGGTGTATATGCATGTGAATCCAAAGAGTCGATATGAAGAGCTACTATCCTGATTATCCTTCCGATCTATGTAGGAAAATATCTTACCTCCCCGCCTCGCAATCCAATAGCCCAAATTCCGGACTGAGGACCTGGTGCCGCGTCAGCTGATCGGGAGCAGGAGTGAGAGAGAGAGAGCAAACAGGAGTCGAGACGTCTGGGTCAACATTGCTTACTCTCCACTTTACACCCTACAACCAGGAAGCGGATATATAGATAGATAGATAGAAAGACAGGGCTTAAAAATGACAAAGAGATAAGCCTATCGGATGAGAATCGAACTTTTATGGGCCTGTTATTTTAACTCTACAACTTCCAAGTTACAAACTGTGAATATTCGAGACCCCCTCAAATTAAGGTACATTGTAATTCGAAAGAATGTATATATATATATATATATATATATATATATATATATATATATATATATATATATAATATATATTGAGTAGAACCTCTGCGGGAGACCTAGGGCACCGCAATTTCCATAGTAGTAGGACAAAATAAATTTGATTAAAACGTTTCTAGAGAGAGCTTATGACATATTATGCTCTAGTTATGAGTTGCTTCATGCGGAGATAGGTAAACTGAGGGATTACTTTTTGATGAATAACTTTAAAGAAGATCTTTTTAATCGTATCTTGAAGAAATTCTTATTTTCCAAACAAACCTCAGTAAATAATGTTCCAAATTTTTGACGTACCTAAATTAATTAAATATATCAAGATGCCTTATTATGGTGGGATTAGTTATAAGTTTCGTAAACTGATTCTGAATATATTAAAGCGTGAATTTCCTTCTGTTAATTTTAGACTAATTTTCACAAATGAATTTAGAATTGGATATTTTTTTCGCTTCAAGGACCTTGTGCCGAATCCATTGTGTTCAAATATTGTTTATAAATTTACTTGTCTTAGCTGTCAGGCTAGGTACCTGGGATGTTCTGGCCGTTCATTCAAAATCAGGGTTTTCGAACACATTTGTAAAAGCTATAGGACTGGTAAGTTTCTGCAAACAATGCCCTTTTCTGCTATTCGTGAACATTCACGTAATGAGGATCATCCATTCTCTGATATTGATTTTAAAATAATAGCAAGATTTATATATCATAATGAAGCACTCATAGGGGAGAAAATATTGATAGCGAACCAAAATCCTGAAATTAATACTGCTAATATTAACTGCTCATCAATCTTTTTTTAATTCAATTCAACACTTTATAAATTAAGGGGTTGGTGTTTTGTGTTTTGGTTCTTGTTTCTTGTTTTTTGTTGTTTTTTTGTTCATTGGGCGTCTCAAACTTATTCAGAGTCAGTTAGTCATTGACCATTGTCGCGACAACTCCTAGCTGGTTGTACAGTAAGTCATTTTGTAATTTATATTTGAAATTTAATGTTTGTATTATTTAGATGATTTAGGATTAATATAAAATATTTAGGCCTCCTTTACTTTCCCTAGTCAGCAGTAACTCATAAGTATTTATTAATTCATTCTTTTTGACATTTGTTGTCCTATTCTCTTGTACCGACCTTGTGCTTGTTCCCCGCTTGATATTTAGTCGTTGATTTTCCTTTATGATTTGAATGATGTCCAGATTTTTAATGTTATTTCAGTGTCCTGTCTATTAGAGAGTAGTAATTTTCCTATTAGATGATTTTACGAATAATTTACTTTAAGATATGTAACTAGAATCATGTAACTAGAATTGTATGATATTTATAACTTTTCATTTGTATTTTCAATTATTAATACTTATCTCTACTTGATTGTTTACTGAGTCTGATCTCTTTGTTAGGGTATATATAGTTCCTGATGATGGCTCCATGAGATGTCGAAAATTTGAATAAACTAAGATGGTCCCCGGCGTTATTTCCCTCATTGTCCTACTACTATATATATATATATATATATATATATATATATATATATATATATATATATATATATATATTTATATACCGGTATATATATATATATATATATATATATATATGTGTAAAGATAAGTGAAGAAAAGGTAAACAGAGAGAGAGAGAGAGAGAGAGAGAGAGAGAGAGCGAGAGCGAGAGCGAGAGAGAGAGAGAGAGAGAGTATAAACACGATAGTGTGTGTTGGTCGGTACTATATAGCCCTAGAGCCGGGCTACCTATTTGTGTCACAGGCAGCCTCTAGGGTTCTTTATTATGGGAAAGGGTGGCCAGGTACCAGGTATACAGGCGGGGGAAAAAGGTAGAGACGTAGGTATACAAATATTTATAGATATAGTCTAAGCGATATTTGGGAAGATAAGTAGTTAATTATTTAGGTAGTGAGTAAGAGAGAGAGATAGAGAGATATATGTTGAAAGAAAATCATATAAATACGAGAATAATCAGATATAATTGTAACAGATGGGGAATAAAGATAAAGAAGAGAAATAAGCTGCACAAAATAAAGGACAGTGGTTTATGCAGAAAGTTGATTAGGGTGGCGGAGAAAAAATAATAGTTTACCAAGGAGTAGAAAAATGAGGTCTGGGAGGAATAGAAAAAGGGAGATGAAAGCGAAGGGTGACAGACGCAGATATAGAGAAAGAAATGGTGGTGTCAAAAGTAATGGTGGTGTCAAAAGTAATGGTGGTGTCAAAGGAAATGTTGGTGTCAAAATAAATGGTGGTGTTAAAATAAATGGTGGTGTCAAAATAAATGGTCGTGTCAAAAGTAATGGTGGTGTCAAAAGAAATGGTGGTGTCAAAAGAAATGGTGGTGTCAAAGTAAATGGTTGTATTAAAAGAAATGGTGGTGTCAAAACAAATGATGGTGTCAAAAGAAAGTGGTGTCAAAAGTAATGGAAGTGTCAAAAGAAATGGGGGGTGTCAAAATAAATGGTGGTGTCAAAAGTATTGGTGGTGTCAAAATAAATGGTGTTGTCCAAAGTAATGGAAGTGTCAAAAGAAATGAGGGTGTCAAAAGAAATGGTGGTGTCAAAAGAAATGGTGGTGTAGACAAGAAATGGTGGTGTCAAAAAAATACTGGTGTCAAAAGAAATTGGTGTCAAAAGAAATGGTGGTGTCAAAAGAAATGGTGGTGTCAAAAGAAATGGTGGTGTCAAAAGAAATACAAATCATTAGGAAAAAAATGAACGTGAAAACTAAAAACAATTAATATATCAAATAAGATTAACGTAATGATTAGGATAACAAGAATTACTTAACCAAGTAGGATATGATAAAAAAATAAATTTAGAGTGAAATGGTAGAATAATTAGTCATACTATGAAAGTGATATTGAGAAAACAGTAATAAACAAATAACGGAAAGATTAACGGACATATTTAGATACATAGTTAACAACAAAAAGAAAGAAGGTGAATGCTAAGTAAACCAGGAAAATATGCAATACAAGATTAATTACATTACTATAGTATAATTCAGTATAATAAGAAAAACACTGAAAGGGCAATTGTGGGCACTACATGGTGAAAACATATTAAACATGGTGATAACAATTAGTGAATATTTTAGAAAATGTATGTGTGAGAGTTGCACAGAGTTATTACAGATGCTCAGATCAAATAGACCTTGTGGTCCCTATTAGTTGGTCCGGCCTTAATATTACTAGACAGGGACAGTTAATAGCAGAAGAATAGGACAACAAAGTAAAAGGCTCACCTTAACCCGACCCTCCGCTCCCTCCGGCTAAAAAGCCGTACCGGAAAATAGCATGAAGTGTAACCTTATGGGCCAGGAAATGCTCACTACGACAGCGTATATACTGTAGAGTATAAAAAAAAAAAAAAAAAAAAAAAAAAAAAGTAGGGAGAAAAGTTAGTTTGATTAGGAATTTACACTTACATACATACTGATTCATTCATATTAATCCAATCGCCATCAGATGATCGAGAGAGAGAGAGAGAGAGAGAGAGAGAGAGAGAGAGCTACATAGCTACATAGAGCTACATAGATACACAGACCACACAGACCTCAAGGTCCTTACTAGGCAGTCTGGCCTTACAAACTATAATATGCATATATACACATACACACATACACATACATACATATACATACATATATATACATATATATACACATACATATACACATACATACATACACACATATATATACAGTATATATATACATACTGTACAGTGCACACACATACATATACATACATTTTTTTTTTTTTTTTTTTTTTTTCCATTCATATCACCCCAGCCCTCTGCAGATAGAGGTCAAGCCTTCCCTTGAAGGCGTTTATTGTGTCGCTCTCCACCACTCTCGCTGGTAGTTTATTCCACTCTGTCGCCACACTGTAGGTGAAGAAACTCTTTGTGACATCTAGGTTTGCCTTTTTGGTTTTTAATTTCATTCCATTTCCGCGAGTTTGATTAGTATTGTTTAATGTGAATAGTGCATTTACATCGACTTTGTCGAAACCTTTTAGTATCTTAAAGCACTCAATAAGCTGACCCCTCAACCTCCTCTTTTTTAATGAGAACAGGTTCAATCGTTTAAGTCTTTCTTCATATGGTTTATTTCTTAATGAGGGTATCATCTTCGTCGCTCTACGCTGTACTGACTCGAGTCTTACAATGTCCTTGATCAGATAAGGTGACCAGAACTGCACACCATATTCAAGGTGGGGCCTCACCATACTTTTGAACAGTGGCACTATTACGTTTTCATGTTTATATGTAAATTTTCGTTTAATAAAGCCCAATGCTATGTTTGCCTTATTTGCAGCTGCTATACATTGGTCGGAAGTTTTTAGGTTTTCAGATATTAGTACCCCTAGGTCTTTTACTACCGTTGCGGTTTTTATTTGTTTGCCATTCATTTCGTATTTGTATTTCATATTTCTGCTACCAACCTGCAGCACCTGACATTTATCGACATTGAAGGGCATCTGCCATTTTTTCGACCACTCTGATATCTTGTTTAAATCAGATTGCAACGCATTTCTATCATCTTCGTTCAGGACTGTATTTCCTATTTTTGTATCGTCGGCGAATTTGGAAATGGTGTTGTTTACCCCTACATCGATATCGTTAATTGTAAATGAGAAACAGGACCGGTCCAAGGACTGAACCCTGTGGAACTCCACTAGTGACAGGCTCCCACTCCGATTCCACTCCATTTATCACCACTCTCTGTCTTCTGTCCGTAAGCCAATTTTGTATCCAAGAATGAATTTCACCTTTGATACCTATCCTCTCCAGTTTAGCCAATAGTTTTCGGTGAGGCACCTTGTCGAAAGCTTTTTGAAAGTCCAAGAAGATTATATCTAGTGATTTCGTCATGTCGTTATATGTGAATAGTTTGTTATAAAATTCAATCAAATTTGTTAGGCATGACTTATTTGATCTAAAGAGAGAGAGAGAGAGAGAGAGAGAGAGAGAGAGAGAGAGAGAGAGAGAGAGAGAGAGAGAGAGAGAGAGGAGAGAGAGAGAGAGAGAGAGAGAGAGAGAGAGAGAGAGAGAGAGAGAGAGAGAGAGAGAGAGAGAGAGAGAGAGAGAGAGAGAGAGAGAAGAGAGAGAGAGAGAGAGAGAGAGAGAGAGAGAGAGAGAGAGAGAGAGAGAGAGAGAGGTGTAGGTTAGGGTGTTGTTATGTACCTTAAAGGCCTAGAAAGGGAACACGAACAACAAAGAGTACCAGGAATAACAAACTAGGGAAAGAGAAGGACAAGAGCAGGGGAAGGAAAAAACAAGCGATTTCACAACAATAAATAGTTAGACTAAATATATATATAAAACAAATAGATTAATACTTCAGAACTTCAGAGATAAAAAAACAAAAACGGAATGATATGTAAAATTAATAATAAAATTTAGTTTAGAAGAAGCAGAGTACATAAATGAACTTAGTGTTTTGGAAGATTGGAAATATAACTGAATTGACCATCACCATCACCATAACATTAAACCATCACCATATGGCGCCCGTTCAACTACTGTACATACCACCAACTTGATCAGTGAACAGGAAAGGTTCAGAGGAAACGCATCTTCCTCGTTAACCCCTTCAGCACGATGGCGTCTATTTACCTTTGATTTGGGCCAAAATTATATGATTATATGCAACTTAAGAAGGACCTATATAGGGTTTATTGAGATCCTATTTGCCCCTTTCAGTTCTAGACGTAGATTATAAGCTAAAGAAAATAATTTAATGCTAACCAGCATCAGACAATAATGATGTCATTGTGCTGAAGGGGTTAATGTTCAAGAGAGTTAACAACCATTGTCCGAATCCTCACTAGCTACATTCCAGGCTAGACCGGCCTATCTCGCTGGCTCTATCTCCCTACATGTGTGCCTTTGCTGCTCTGACACTGATGCACCTGGACATAGTAGAGAAAGTTGTTACTACCGTGCTACTGGACCACACCACCATCAATTCATTAACATCCTTTAAGGCTTCGATAAGCCAAAGTGCTTCCTCCATGATTGGTACTTCTAACTCTTCATTTACAACTGTGATGCTACTACTTCGTCCATGACTGGAAGCATAAAGACAACTTTATCATACGATTGGTTGCCTTCCGTTGTTCACGGCTGGGACTAATAAGAAAACAACTACAATCCACAAATGGTTGTTTTCTTTCCTCCACGGCTGGGATTAAAATGACTACGTCCACAGCTGATCATGAAGTAGTAATGGAGGGACTTCATATACTATCACCGAGAGAATGCCTACAACACTTCTATCAGGCCTAGGCAAATCGAAACCACCGGATTCAGACAAAGAAGGAGACGAAGGACTCGACTGCATTCTCGAGTCCTTTACGCCTCCTTTGATGCCAAACTATTTGAAACTGCTTGATTTACAATGATAAAATTACTGGGATTCACTAGTTAATGTTCACCGTCTTGTAATTATCATTAGGAGGTGTTCATGTATTCTTGACCACGACTTTGCAATCGCTTGCATAAGTAGCTGGCACTGTACACTACCAACAACTTCCCCTCACCTCCCCTTACACCCTTCTTCACACCCACCCGCACGGGAGGCGATGTACGTAGCTCTAAAACATGTCCAAAACTCACCATCTGCGCATGCGTGAGAATCTAGGCCCCTTGGCCCCGTCCCTCACCTCCGTTGCGTTTAAATATAGCCTTCACACCATTACTGCTAAGTCTCTCCATAGCTCAGTCGATATAGCTCCCGCCCTTCACTGGGAAAATCAGTGTTCGATCCCACTCGAATTTATTTTATTTTATATATTTATATTTTTTTATATTTGTTATTTTGGTTATTTTAGTTATATTTTAGGGTTAGGTTAGGTTAGGTTAATCTAATCTAATCTAATCTAATCTAATCTAATCCAATATAATAATTGTACATTTGAGGGGCGGGGCCAAGATTCTCACGCATGCGCAGATGGTGAGTTTTGACATGTTTTAGAGCTACGTACATAGCCTCCCCACCCGCACTCTCGTCCCCTTAAACTTTCGCCTCTCCTCCCTACACACCTTCCCTTCTTCTCCCTTTACACTTTCCCCTCGCTTCCCCTTACACCCACTCCTCCCCTCCCCTCAGACCCTCTACTTTCCCTCCCGTACACCTTTCCTTCTTCTCCCCTTAGACCTTTCACTTTCTTTCCCTCACACTTTCCATTCTTCTCCTCTCACACCTTCCCCTCTGTTCACCTCACACCCTCATCTCTCCCTTTCTTCTCTTTCACAGACTACCTTCAAACATTGTGAACTGTGATACAGTTGAGACTTTCAAGAACCGTCTAGGTAAATACTTGGCCACTAACCCTCAATTAACATTATTTTCAGAATAACTTCGTCTCATAATGAAGAAATCCACAGATTACAATATAAATGCAATGTGTACATACTTTTTTTGCCCACGACTGAAAAGATATATATGTTCCTCTCCCTAAGAACTTAGCTATATAATTAGCGTGGACTGCTAATTAATCTCCTTTCATCCTATCCTATCCGAAATTCCATGTCAATTTTTCCATACTGCATGGTATACAATATTTGTACAGCTGTTTCCACGCCAGTGAGCTAGAGGGATTGGTGGGTGGGGAGGAACCTTCTACTTTTCAATGCTTTTCTCTATCTAGTAATTAGTAGCTTAGCAGTGTAGTTATCTAAACTGCCCCGTAAGGACCAATAGGTCTGTTGCAGTTTGTAAATCCTTTGTCTTCTTCTCTCCATCCTTCACACCCTCCCCTCTCCTCCCTTCACACACTAATCTCCCTCCTCTCCCTTCCCCTCACAGTCTCACCTCTCCTACCATCATCTACTCTCCTACCATCATCTACTCTCCTCCCCCACACTTTACACTTTCCTCCCCCACACTTTCTCCTTTCCTCCTCCCCCACTTTTCCCTTTCCTACTCCCACATTTTCCCCTTTCCTCCCCCCCACTTTCCCCCTTCCTCCTCCCACACTTTTCCCTTTCCTACTCCCACATTTTCCCCTTTCCTACTCCCACACTCTCCCCTTTCCCCTTTCCTCCCCCACACTTTCCCCTTTCCTCCTCCCCCCTTTTCCCTCCCCCCCCCCTACTTTCCCCTTTCCCCCCCCACTTTCCCTTTTTTCCCCCACACTTTCCCTTTCCTCCCTACAGTTCCCCTTCCTCCCCCACACTTTCCCCTTTCCTCCCCGCCCCCACTTTCCCCTTTCCTCCCCCCACTTTCCCTTTTCTTCCCCCACACTTTCCCCTTTCCTACTCCCACACTTTCCCCTTTCTTACTCCCACACTTTCCCCTCTCCTCTCCCTCACATCACACCTCGACTCTCTAAGTCATCCCTACTTTATTATTCACGGTGTTTCAATGTTGGGCCCGGAATCGTTCCAAGTCTCCAAAGTTGATCTGCATACATTATCTTCATTCTAATGGGAGAATGATACTGGTTATTCTTTCTTTGGGAAGGAATATAGCAACAGAGGAATGCAGACAGGCAGAATGACTGGAGGAACATATACTTAATGGGAGCATTATGTTCATTAATATTAATATTATTAACAACTCTGCGTAAGCAGAGTTTGGTATCGCCCCCCCCCCCCCCCCCCCCCCCCCCGTATAGTGGGTACCACACGAAAAAAATGTCTGTCGTCGTCGTCGTCGTCGTCATCGTCGTCGTCCGTCTGTCTCGGAACTCCTCCTAGACCGTTGGACGGATTTTCACCAAATTTCACACAAACATTTGTTGCGTGAATGCTAAAGTAAGTCAAAAAAGATTTTTTTGAATTTATGCAATAGTTATGATTTTAGGTCCAACATATGGTTTTGCCCCCCCCCCCCCCCCCCCACCTCCCCCTCCCCTCCCCCCCAGCAATGATGGCGTTCTTAGTGTTTAGTTGGCATTAGAAGTGATGGTAGTAATATTTGGATTGATGGTGATAGTAGTGATAATGGTGATAATTGTAGTGATGATGGTTGTAGTTGTATTGATGATGATGACAGTAGTAGATATGATGGTCATAATAGTAGTGATGATGGTGACAAGTAATGATGATAGTTGTAGTGATAATAATGACAGTAGTGATGATGGTAGTGACGATGGTGTGAGTATTAGTGATGATGGTGAGTAGTAGTGAGGATGGTGAAATTTGTAGTGACGTTGATGATAGTTGTGGTGATGAAGTTCATTGTAATGGTGATGATGGCAGTAGTAGTTATTATGGTGACAGAATAAATTATGGTAATATTTGTGACAGTAGTAATGATGATGGTTATAGTAGTAGTGATGATGTTAACAGTAGTAATGATGATTGTAAGATGGTGGCGATGATATTAGTAATGATGGTTGATAGTTGTAGTATCAATGATGATAGTAGTGATTAAGATGCTAGTGACAATGGACAGTGATTATGGTGAGAGTAGTAGTGATAATTGTAATTGTAGTAGTGATGATGATCATAGTAATGGTGATGATGACAGTACTCGTGATGATTGTGGCAGTTGTAGTGATGATGGCAGTTGTAGTGATGATGGCAGTAGTAGTGATTATGTTGATTGTGATTGATGATGGTATTAGTAGTGATGATGGTAACCCATCGCAGAGTTGGGTATGCCGTTTTGATTTTGGGCAAAACGGCACGTCTACTTTATTAATATTATTAATATTTAGTTTCCTCTCTACATCCCCATCAAGATTTAATGAATACCTCCAAGACACTCCCCTTCGATATATATATATATATACAGTATATATATATATATATATATATATATATATATATATATATATTATTTTTGGTACGATTTTAGTTTCTGGACACCTATTTGACAGGTACCACCAAGGATTTAATACATATTTGTTTTCGGTTTCCACGCATCCAACACAAAGCTACACCTTTTTCTGGTCCGGTAATAGTATTGAAAACGATAAAATATGTTTTTTATATATTTGTTTTACTTTTTTTTCGGTAGAAAAATGTACAGGCCTAAGGCCGTTCCTCCTAAATTGTACGCTCGCTATTGCTCGCCAGGAAAACATCAGCACCAAAATGGCACGGAAGGTTAAAGAATGGGTTCAAAATACCCAAACTTATGAGGTGAACGTCTTAATATCTTAAAACTAAAAGGGCTAAACATGAGGGAGAAGTAGCTAAAAAAATAACCCCTTTAAATCTCTAGAAATCAAAAGAGAATACAACTATCACAATCCTAGCACGCACTCCACATGATCTTCCTAAGCTACATAAAAGTGTCAACTACTGCAAGGAATAATAAAACGATCATAATATAATATTCAAACCCGAACTTAAAAACAAACTAACCCCTCCTCTGTATTTGTTTTCTGTAACCTACTGAATAGTTTGTTTTCTGTAACCTACTGAATAGTTTGTTTTCTGTAACCTACTGAATAGTTTGTTTTCTGTAACCTACTGTATAGTTTGTTTTCTGCAACCTACTGTATAGTTTGTTTTCTGTAACCTACTGTATAGTTTGTTTTCTGTAACCTACTGTATAGTTTGTTTTCTGTAACCTACTGTATAGTTTGTTTTCTGTAACCTACTGTATAGTTTGTTTTCTGTAACCTACTGTATAGTTTGTTTTCTGTAACCTACTGTATAGTTTGTTTTCTGTAACCTACTGTATAGTTTGTTTTCTGTAACCTACTGTATAGTTTGTTTTCTGTAACCTACTGTATAGTTTGTTTCTGTAACCTACTGTATAGTTTGTTTTCTGTAACCTACTGTATAGTTTGTTTTCTGTAACCTACTGTATAGTTTGTTTTCTGTAACCTACTGCATAGTTTGTTTTCTGTAACCTACTGTATAGTTTGTTTTCTGTAACCTACTGTATAGTTTGTTTTCTGTAACCTACTGTATAGTTTGTTTTCTGTAACCTACTGTATAGTTTGTTTTCTGTAACCTACTGCATAGTTTGTTTTCTGTAACCTACTGTATAGTTTGTTTTCTGTAACCTACTGTATAGTTTGTTTTCTGTAACCTACTGTATAGTTTGTTTTCTGTAACCTACTGCATAGTTGTTTTCTGTAACCTACTGTATAGTTTGTTTTCTGTAACCTACTGTATAGTTTGTTTTCTGTAACCTACTGTATAGTTTGTTTTATGTAACCTACTGTATAGTTTGTTTTCTGTAACCTACTGTATAGTTTGTTTTCTGTAACCTACTGTATAGTTTGTTTTCTGTAACCTACTGTATAGTTTGTTTTCTGTAACCTACTGTATAGTTTGTTTTCTGTAACCTACTGTATAGTTTGTAGCGAGAAACTCCGACCCATGATTTGCTGATATTTAACTGTTGAATACGAAACTACTTTATCTGTGCTTTATTAACGGTTGATTTCATATAATATAATTTACGACCTATATATTACTAACCCCTTATTTAATATTCTGGTTACTACTAATCGATTTTATTCAGTTTAGGAAGGATCTCTTGCAATTATAAGGCTTCGAACTATCTCAATCAACCCTTTTAACTACCACAGATCTTTACTACGCTGCATAAAATCGTCTAAGTATAGCTAGAATAAAATACAATAGGCGTCGCTGGTACAGAAGGAGTTAACAAACGGGTCACAGCTCAATAAAGCAGATTTTAAGTGTTGGATAATGAATTAACTACTTTATCTCTGCATTATTAATTTATAGTATTTGTTTATATATAATGGAAGACCTATTCCATAATGAGGGGAGATGGGCCGGGTTTTTTTGGTCTATAAATTCAATTATTCCTTTATTTCTTAGTTTCTTCGTTAGACCTCCATCATGCTTAGAAAAACATCCCCGAGACCCCTCTTCAAGATAAATGCGTAAATTTTTCGGTAGAAAAATGTCTGGACCGAAGGCCGGTTCTTCTTGAAAAATCAGGCTCGCTATCGCTCGCCAGGAAAAAATCGACACCTAAATGGCACGATAGGTCTTAACATTGACAACGAAATGGGGCGAAAGGTGTTAAACTCGCCAAAGTAAAGGTCCGGACGTCTTATAATCTCAACACAAATGGGGCTTAACACGAGGGGGAAAGGGGACCAGCAAAACGACCCATCTCCCCTTAACAATCAGGTTACAGGTCAATAATTATTATGTTCCTTCCAACAACCAACTATACTCCTAAAATCGATTAATGAAATTTACAAACACAAGTGGCAGTCCGTGGATTCGAACCCAGATTGCTCACACCGAAAATCAACACCTTATGCATCGCACCACGAAGACAGTTAAAGGATGGTGGACACTGCCTATGATTTATTATGCAACTTTGAATCCTGCATATCAATCTAAGCATGTACACACATCCCAACTGCAACTCACGTAGGCTATGCATATGTGAATGGAAAGAGCAATTAATAGGGCCTTAACCACTAGGGAAGTCCTCTCGATAAATTGCCCCTGAACCAATATCAATTATTATGTTCCTTCCAACATCCAACTATACTCCTAAAATCGATTAATGAAATTTACAAACACATGTGGCAGTCCGTGGATTCGAACCCAGGATACTCACACCGAAAATCAACACCTTATGCATCGCACCACGAAGACAGTTAAAGGATGGTGGACACTGCCTACGATTTATTATGCAACTTCGAATCCTGCATATCAATCTAAGCATGTACACACATCCCAACTGCAACTCACGTAGGCTATGCATATGTGAATGGAAAGAGCAATTAATGGGGCCTTAACCACTAGGGAAGTCCTCTCGATAAATTGCCCCTGAACCAATATCAATTATTATGTTCCTTCCAACAACCAACTATACTCCTAAAATCGATTAATGAAATTTACAAACACATGTGGCAGTCCGTGGATTCGAACCCAGGATGCTCACACCGAAAATCAACACCTTATGCATCGCACCACGAAGACAGTTAAAGGATGGTGGACACTGCCTACGATTTATTATGCAACTTCGAATCCTGCATATCAATATAAGAATGTACACACATCCCAACTGCAATTCACGTAGGCTATGAAGCAGATAGGCTCATGCTAAAGAGGGTATAGTTGTCCCTATTAGCATGACAACGCCTTAGGGTCCTTACTAATATTGATTTGTTGAACACACATATACACACACAAGCATACACACACACTCACACAAAGATACACACACACATACATACACACACACACACACAAACATACACATACACACTCACAAACATACACACACAGACACGCACAGTATATATATATATATATATATATATATATATATATATATATATATATATATATATATATATATATATATATATACGGTATATATATACTGATAACAGTTATTTTAGGATAGTTAAAGTAAAGCTAGATGAAGGTGTAGTGATATGCACAATACAAATAACCAGAGCTGGGATAAATAAAATAAATTCTCCCCCGGTTCAGTATTCGCTTCCCCCTAATGAAACGCCGCCTTTTACAGGAAATCGGTATCGGCTCTATAGAGTTTCCCGCACAATGGAGGGCCTTCACCTGGGCAGATAATTATGGGTAACGCGATCTTAAGGGGGGTCACCTTCTTTTTTTCTCTTTCTCTCCTTTTCTCTCTTTCTCTGGCTTTTATTCATTCGGCCCCATTCAGCCAACTGTTTTAAGACGTTTATCCCCATCCAGGTGTCGATTTCTTCCTGGCGAGCGAAGCGAGCCAGCATTGTATGGAGAAATCCGGCTTCGCCGGAGAAATTTTTCTATCGAAAAATGTAAAAATTTAGCTTGCTGTCAAAACAAACAATATATATGCTGGCTCGCTTCCGCTCGCCAGCAAAATATTGACACCTGGATTGGAGTACACGTCTTAAAAGAGCAGGCTGAATGGGGCCGAATGGATACAAACCAAAGCGAGAGGGAGAGAAGGAGAAAAAAATCGAGGTGGGCTCCCTTAATTGTGTCTTCCCTGGGAGAGTGTATATAGCGATCTTAGGAATGTATACAGAGATCTTTAAAATGTATACAGCAATCTTTGGAATGTAGGCTATACAGCGATCTTTGGAATTCTTCGTAAGTGGTGATATGAATGCCTACATTAGCTTGCAGGCAGAGTTTTAACACATAAACCTTAATTGGATTATTCCTGGGAGAGTACACTAGCGATATTAGGACATATTTTAAAGTGGCGATATGAATGACTAAATTGTTCACATTGTAACATCCGTACCGACCGGATGTCATGTGGCCAGACCAACCTGTTGAACGTGACTTTACAATTACCTCGTGGCAACAACTCACCTTGCTTACGAGAGAGAGAGAGAGAGAGAAACCAGCCAAGTTTGTGTGGACGTGGAGGGGCAAACTACCGGACGAGACGGAACCAGCCCCCTTCTCCCTACTGCCCCCAACCACTCACGGGCCTCGTTCACCTGCTTCTCACCTGTAACTGGTCGACGTGTTTCCTGCCTTCTTACTGGTCCCGGCACCTGCTTCCTACCTCCTGATTGGTTAGCTAGGTCCAGGGAATGATATATATACATTTCTAGCTGGGGAACACGAGCAGTGTGGTGGGGAGACGAGACAGACTTCAAAGGCTTGTATATTATTATGTGTCAAGTTGCGTCCGGGAGCGACCTCTTACACGTTAGTTAGGGATTATTTGTGACTATTAATTAACCAGAGGAATGTCGAAAACATACACTCATTTGCTTTAAGATTTTGTGATTGGAGAAATAATTTTACTTTACGGTTTAATTTACTTGGAGAAATAATATATGTTTACTTTACTTGGAGAAATCATATATGTTTAATTTAATTGAAGAGATATATATTTTGAATTACTGTTAAATTTTGGTGATTAGAATTAATGTTTGATTCAGAGATGATTTGTGAGTGAATATTCTACTTTACATATTAACGATTAACTAACTTGATGTAAAGCTATTGTCATTCATAATTAAGGATTAAGCCTTATATAAGTTAAATACTTACCTGACTATTATTCTTTAATTTGTACTTTAGTGAAATCCGAACGTATGCAAGACGATCCTGAAACTCTATCATAACTTTCATTGCTTATTATTTTGATTAATTGTAAAATACCTTATTTACGTTTATAAATATAATTCCCTTTTATATGTGACTTTATAATATTTCCTTACCATTTTTATTTAATCCAATGTCTTTCAGTAATAAGAATAAATAAGATAAAATACTAAAGGAGAATAATAATAATACAATAAGAATAACGAGATAACATAGAAAGAGTAAAACATTCTTTAGAGGGTTAACGAACGTAAATTAATTACATATAAAAGATCTTAATACTTTGCTGATAATCAAGATTAATTGAGATATTCTAGTGTCTTAAAACTTTGCTTGCATACGAACTTTTGTATTCGTTATAAATAGCCTATTTCATATTAAACTTTAAATGTAACTTTAACTAGTTTACTGATTAAATATAATTTAAGTGTATCAGAGTATAAAGGATAACTGTCCCAACAACTGAGGGACAGCAAGTGACAACAGAACTAACTTTAATATTTTACGTTCTTTTGGCCTTCAGCTGTTTTGCTACACTTACACCTTAACTGTTCTATCTTCATTTATCAACTTTGTGTAAGCAGAGTTTGGTATCGCCTCCCGTATAGTGGGTACCACACGAAACAAATGTCTGTCGTCGTCGTAGTTGGATTGCTGGATGAGGGAGGGATGGGCGCCCAGGGGGCGGGGGGGAGGGGGGGGGGGGGGAGCCCTCCAGGAGGGGGTAGGGGGCTTGGTAAAACCATATTTTGGACCTAAAATCATAACTATTGCATAAATTCAAAAAATCTTTTTTGACTGACGTTCGCATTCACGCAACAAATGTTCGTGTGAAATTTGGTGAAAATCCGTCCAACGGTCTAGGAGGAGTTCCGAGACAGACGGACGACGACAACTACGACGACGACATACATTTTTTTCGTGTGGTACCCACTATACGGGGGGGCGATACCAAACTCTGCTTACGCAGAGTTGATAATGACAGTAGTGATGATGGTAGTGACGATGGTGTGAGTATTAGTGATGATGGTGAGTAGTAGTGAGGATGGTGAAATTTGTAGTGATGATGATAGTTGTGGTGATGAAGTTCATAGTAATGGTGATGATGGCAGTAGTAGTGATGATGGTGACAGTAGAATAAATTATGGTAATATTTGTGACAGTAGTAATGATGATGGTTATAGTAGTAGTGATGATGTTAACAGTAGTAATGATGATTGTAAGATGGTAGTGATGATATTAGTAATGATGGTTGATAGTTGTAGTATCAATGATGATAGTAGTGATTAAGATGCTAGTGACAATGGACAGTGATTATGGTGAGAGTAGTAGTGATAATTGTAATTGTAGTAGTGATGATCATAGTAATGGTGATGATGACAGTACTCGTGATGATTGTGGCAGTTGTAGTGATGATGGCAGTTGTAGTGATGATGGCAGTAGTAGTGATTATGTTGATTGTGATTGATGATGGTATTAGTAGTGATGATGGTAACCCATCGCAGAGTTGGGTATGCCGCTTTGATTTTGGGCAAAACGGCACGTCTACTTTATTTAGTTAACCACTTCTAAATCAAGATACGTAACAACATCAATAACTCAATTTCCTCGACATGAAACACACGAGTTTCAGTAATTTGCATGAATAGTTTGAACACATAAAGCTTATATATATCTTGCCTGGAATAGTATGATTTTGATTTTCAAAATATCTCTACCACCGGCGATATGAATGATATTACAGTGTTTATATTATTTCTGCAATAGTTACTGATATGATACACATTGTAAAAGTATTATTATCATCTCTGCGTAAGCAGAGTTTGGTATCGCCCCCCGTATAGTGGGTACCACACGAAAAAAATGTCTGTCGTCGTCGTCCGTCTGTCTCGGAACTCCTCCTAGAGCGTTAGACAGATTTTCACCAAATTTCACACAAACATTTGTTGCGTGAATGCGAACGTCAGTCAAAAAAGATTTTTTGAATTTATGCAATAGTTATGATTATAGGTCCAAAATTTGGTTTTACCGCCCCCCCCCCCAGTCACCCCTTCCTGGAACCCCCCCCCCCCATCTATGATGCGTTTTTAGTGTGTGAGCCCTTCGGAACGCATTCGTTCTGGGGGCAAAAACATCTCACTCCGCATTTGCTAGGTTAAGTTAGTTTAGTTGGCATTAGAAGTGATGGTAGTAATAGTGGGATTGATGGTGATAGTAGTGATGATGGTAATAATAGTAGTGATGATGGTTGTATTTGTATTGATTATGATTATAGTAGTAGATAAGATGGTGACATCAGTAGATATGATGGTGACAATACTAGTAGTAGTGATGATGGTCATAATAGTAGTGATGATAGTGACAAGTAATGATGATAGTTGTAGTTATAATGATGACAGTAGTGATGATGGTAGTGACGATGGTGTGAGTATTATTAATAATGGTGAGTAGTAGTGATGATGGTGAAAGTTGTATTGATAATTACAATAGTTGTGATGATGGCAGTAGTAGTGATGATGGTGATAGTAGGATACATGATGGTAATACTTGTGACAGTAGTAATGATGATGGTTATAGTAGTAGTAATGATGTTAACTGTAGTAATGATGATTGTAAGATGGTGGTGATGATAGTAGTAATGATGGTTGATAGGTGTAGTATCAATGATGATAGTCGTGATTAAGATGGTAGTGACAATGGTGAGAGTAGTAGTGATGATGGTGAGAGTAGTGATGATGGTGATAGTAGGATACATGATAGTAATACTTGTGACAGTAGTAATGATGATGGTTATAGTTGTAGTGATGATGTTAACTGTAGTAATGATGATTGTAAGATGGTGGTGATGATATTAGTAATGATGGTTGATAGTTGTAATATCAATTATGATAGTAGTCATTAAGATGCTAGTGACAATGGACAGTTATGATGGTGAGAGTAGTAGTGATGATTATAATTGTAGTAGTGATGATGATCATAGTAATGGTGATGATGACAGTACTCGTGATAATTGTGGCAGTTGTAGTGATTATGGCAGTAGTAGTAATTATGTTGATTGTGATTGATGATGGTATTAGTAGTGATGATGGTAACCCATCTCAGAGTTGGGTATGCCGTTTTGATTTTGGGCAAAACGGCACGTCTACTTTATTATTATTATTATTATTATTATTATTATTAGTAGTAGTAGTAGGTTGTGATATAATGCGCTATGAACATATTAACCCAACACTACTCGTTTATATAATTATACCAGTAGTTTTGTCACAATACCTTTGGGGTTGTATTAGTTTTTGCAATGGATAAATATACATAGTAATGCATGCTGTACTATTGTCTCGTCAACTACATTATATACATTTAAATACAAATGTGTATGTAAAAGTATTGCTAATATTACGTTAAAATACAAAGCGCACATATAATAATTCGATATTTTTTGGATTATGCAGTATTTCAGATTATGTTACTCATATATAACTCAAAATGTTAAATCTACTCAATGTCAAACACATCAACAACTAAGTTCTGTTTGATTTATATTTATGTTTTTATTAAGGGGGGATGGGCGTATAAATGTTCTCAGGTAGCCTATATATCTTTTTACTCGTTTTAATTTGTTTCCTCCCAAGACCTCCATTAAGCTTAAAAAAACACCCCCAAAACCCTTCTTCAAGATAATTTGTACATTTTTCGATAGAAAATGTCCCTCTTAAATTACAGGCTCGCTATCGCTCGACAGGAAAAAATCGAACCTAAATGGCACCGAATATCTGAATATTGACAAAGAAATGGGGCGAAAGGTATTAACATCGTCAAACTAATGGGCCGAACTTCTTAAAATCTGAAAACTAATGGGGCTAAACATGAGGAAGAAGAGAGACCAGAAAACGACCCATCTCCCCTTAAAATACCGACAACGCGCACCAACAGTATTCAGAGTTCTAACACCTAAATTCTCATAAACCCCTGAATGTTTCAAAGGCTCTACATTGCGCACTGAGGGGGATGAAGTAAGAATTCTGAGTACTGGCTATCGGGGAGGAATTTCGGGTTTATTCAGTTTTCTCATTTTCTTCCCACCGACCCCTTTTGACCTTATAGCAATGCAGCAGTGAAAACAACAACAACAACAACAACGGCAACAACGACAACACCACCAACAACGACAACGACAACGTCAACAACATCAACACCAACAACAACACCAACAAAAAACAAGACATACATATACATAAGGCATGCAAGTGGATGAGATAGATGTAGTGTAGGGGATATAGGTTGTAGTGAGATGTTCTTAGGTAGCTATAAGATAGATGTAGCGTAGGGGATATAGGTTGTAGTGAGAGATGTTCTTAGGTAGCTATAAGATAGATGTAGCGTAGGGGATATAGGTTGTAGTGAGATATTCTTAGGTACCTATACGATAGTGTAGGGGATATAGGTTGTAGTGAGGGATGTTCTTAGGTAGCTAAAAGATAGATGTAGTGTAGGGGATATAGGTTGTAGTGAGATGTTCTTAGGTACCTATACGATAGATGTAGCGTAGGGGATATAGGTTGTAGTGAGATGTTCTTAGGTACCTATACGATAGATGTAGCGTAGGGGATATAGGTTGTAGTGAGAGATGTTCTTAGGTAGCTATAAGATAGATGTAGCGTAGGGGATATAGGTTGTAGTGAGATGTTCTTAGGTACCTATACGATAGATGTAGCATAGGGGATATAGGTTGTAGTGAGAGATGTTCTTAGGTAGCTATAAGATAGATGTAGTGTAGGGGATATAGGTTGTAGTGAGAGATGTTCTTAGGTAGCTATAAGATAGATGTAGCGTAGGGGATATAGGTTGTAGTGAGAGATGTTCTTAGGGTGGCTATAAGATAGATGTAGTGTAGGGGATATAGGTTGTAGTGAGATGTTCTTAGGTACCTATACGATAGATGTAGCGTAGGGGATATAGGTTGTAGTGAGATGTTCTTAGGTACCTATACGATAGATGTAGCGTATGGGATATAGGTTGTAGTGAGATGTTCTTAGGTACCTATACGATAGATGTAGCGTAGGGGATATAGGTTGTAGCGAGATATTCTTAGGTACCTATACGATAGATGTGGCATAGGGGATATAGGTTGTAGTGAGATGTTCTTAGGTACCTATACGCTACATCGATAGATGTAGCGTAGGGGATATAGGTTGTAGTGAGATGTTCTTAGGTAGCTATAAGATAGATGTAGTGTAGGGGATATAGGTTGTAGTGAGATGTTCTTAGGTAGCTATAAGATAGATGTAGTGTAGGGGATATAGGTTGTAGTGAGATGTTCTTTTGGTGGCTATAAGATAGATGTAGTGTAGGGGATATAGGTTGTAGTGAGAGATGTTCTTAGGGTGGCTAGAAGATAGATGTAGTGTAGGGGATATAGGTTGTAGTGAGATGTTCTTAGGTAGCTATAAGATAGATGTAGTGTAGGGGATATAGGTTGTAGTGAGATGTTCTTAGGTAGCTATAAGATAGATGTAGTGTAGGGGATATAGGGTGTAGTGAGATGTTCTTTGGGTGGCTATAAGATAGATGTAGTGTAGGGGATATAGGTTGTAGTGAGATGTTCTTTGGGTGGCTATAAGATAGATGTAGTGTAGGGGATATAGGTTGTAGTGAGAGATGTTCTTAGGGTGGCTATAAGATAGATGTAGTGTAGGGGATATAGGTTGTAGTGAGAGATGTTCTTAGGGTGTCTATAAGACAGATGTAGTGTAGGGGATATAGGTTGTAGTGAGAGATGTTCTTAGGGTGGCTATAAGATAGATGTAGTGTAGGGGATATAGGTTGTAGTGAGATGTTCTTTGGGTGGCTATAAGATAGATGTAGTGTAGGGGATATAGGTTGTAGTGAGATGTTCTTTGGGTGGCTATAAGATAGATGTAGTGTAGGGGATATAGGTTGTAGTGAGAGATGTTCTTAGGGTGGCTATAAGATAGATGTAGTGTAGGGGATATAGGTTGTAGTGAGAGATGTTCTTAGGGTGTCTATAAGACAGATGTAGTGTAGGGGATATAGGTTGTAGTGAGAGATGTTCTTAGGGTGGCTATAAGATAGATGTAGTGTAGGGGATATAGGTTGTAGTGAGATGTTCTTTGGGTGGCTATAAGATAGATGTAGTGTAGGGGATATAGGTTGTAGTGAGATGTTCTTTGGGTGGCTATAAGATAGATGTAGTGTAGGGGATATAGGTTGTAGTGAGAGATGTTCTTAGGGTGGCTATAAGATAGATGTAGTGTAGGGGATATAGGTTGTAGTGAGAGATGTTCTTAGGGTGTCTATAAGACAGATGTAGTGTAGGGGATATAGGTTGTAGTGAGAGATGTTCTTAGGGTGGCTATAAGATAGATGTAGTGTAGGGGATATAGGTTGTAGTGAGAGATGTTCTTAGGTAGCTATAAGATAGATGTAGTGTAGGGGATATAGGTTGTAGTGAGAGATGTTCTTAGGTAGCTATAAGATAGATGTAGTGTAGGGGATATAGGTTGTAGTGAGAGATGTTCTTAGGGTGGCTATAAGATAGATTTAGTGTAGGGGATATAGGTTGTAGTGAGAGATGTTCTTAGGGTGGCTATAAGATAGATGTAGTGTAGGGGATATAGGTTGTAGTGAGAGATGTTCTTAGGGTGGCTATAAGATAGATGTAGTGTAGGGGATATAGGTTGTAGTGAGAGATGTTCTTAGGGTGGCTATAAGATAGATGTAGTGTAGGGGATATAGGTTGTAGTGAGAGATGTTCTTAGGGTGGCTATAAGATAGATGTAGTGTAGGGGATATAGGTTGTAGTGAGAGATGTTCTTAGGGTGGCTATAAGATAGATGTAGTGTAGGGGATATAGGTTGTAGTGAGAGATGTTCTTAGGGTGGCTATAAGATAGATGTAGTGTAGGGGATATAGGTTGTAGTGAGAGATGTTCTTAGGGTGGCTATAAGATAGATGTAGTGTAGGGGATATAGGTTGTAGTGAGAGATGTTCTTAGGGTGGCTATAAGATAGATGTAGTGTAGGGGATATAGGTTGTAGTGAGAGATGTTCTTAGGGTGGCTATAAGATAGATGTAGTGTAGGGGATATAGGTTGTAGTGAGAGATGTTCTTAGGGTGGCTATAAGATAGATGTAGTGTAGGGGATATAGGTTGTAGTGAGAGATGTTCTTAGGGTGGCTATAAGATAGATGTAGTGTAGGGGATATAGGTTGTAGTGAGAGATGTTCTTAGGGTGGCTATAAGATAGATGTAGTGTAGGGGATATAGGTTGTAGTGAGAGATGTTCTTAGGGTGGCTATAAGATAGATGTAGTGTAGGGGATATAGGTTGTAGTGAGAGATGTTCTTAGGGTGGCTATAAGATAGATGTAGCGTAGGGGATATAGGTTGTAGTGAGAGATGTTCTTAGGTAGCTATAAGATAGATGTAGTGTAGGGGATATAGGTTGTAGTGAGAGATGTTCTTAGGTAGCTATAAGATAGATGTAGCGTAGGGGATATAGGTTGTAGTGAGATGTTCTTAGGTAGCTATAAGATAGATGTAGTGTAGGGGATATAGGTTGTAGTGAGAGATGTTCTTTGGGTGGCTATAAGATAGATGTAGCGTAGGGGATATAGGTTGTAGTGAGATGTTCTTAGGTAGCTATAAGATAGATGTAGTGTAGGGGATATAGGTTGTAGTGAGAGATGTTCTTTGGGTGGCTATAAGATAGATGTAGCGTAGGGGATATAGGTTGTAGTGAGATGTTCTTAGGTAGCTATAAGATAGATGTAGTGTAGGGGATATAGGTTGTAGTGAGAGATGTTCTTAGGGTGGCTATAAGATAGATGTAGCGTAGGGGATATAGGTTGTAGTGAGATGTTCTTAGGTAGCTATAAGATAGATGTAGTGTAGGGGATATAGGTTGTAGTGAGAGATGTTCTTTGGGTGGCTATAAGATAGATGTAGCGTAGGGGATATAGGTTGTAGTGAGATGTTCTTAGGTAGCTATAAGATAGATGTAGTGTAGGGGATATAGGTTGTAGTGAGAGATGTTCTTAGGGTGGCTATAAGATAGATGTAGCGTAGGGGATATAGGTTGTAGTGAGATGTTCTTAGGTAGCTATAAGATAGATGTAGTGTAGGGGATATAGGTTGTAGTGAGAGATGTTCTTTGGGTGGCTATAAGATAGATGTAGCGTAGGGGATATAGGTTGTAGTGAGATGTTCTTAGGTAGCTATAAGATAGATGTAGTGTAGGGGATATAGGTTGTAGTGAGAGATGTTCTTTGGGTGGCTATAAGATAGATGTAGCGTAGGGGATATAGGTTGTAGTGAGATGTTCTTAGGTAGCTATAAGATAGATGTAGTGTAGGGGATATAGGTTGTAGTGAGAGATGTTCTTTGGGGTGGCTATAAGATAGATGTAGCGTAGGGGATATAGGTTGTAGTGAGATGTTCTTAGGTAGCTATAAGATAGATGTAGTGTAGGGGATATAGGTTGTAGTGAGAGATGTTCTTTGGGTGGCTATAAGATAGATGTAGCGTAGGGGATATAGGTTGTAGTGAGATGTTCTTAGGTAGCTATAAGATAGATGTAGTGTAGGGGATATAGGTTGTAGTGAGAGATGTTCTTTGGGTGGCTATAAGATAGATGTAGCGTAGGGGATATAGGTTGTAGTGAGATGTTCTTAGGTAGCTATAAGATAGATGTAGTGTAGGGGATATAGGTTGTAGTGAGATGTTCTTAGGTAGCTATAAGATAGATGTAGTGTAGGGGATATAGGTTGTAGTGAGATGTTCTTAGGTAGCTATAAGATAGATGTAGTGTAGGGGATATAGGTTGTAGTGAGAGATGTTCTTTGGGTGGCTATACAGTACTATGGATGTAGCGTAGGGGATATAGGTTGTAGTGAGATATTCTTAGGTAGCTATAAGATAGATGTAGTATAGGGGATATACGTAGTGCAGGGGGTATAGGTTATAGTGAAAGATGTAGTGTAGGGGCATAAAGGTGTACAATAACAAATAGGGATGCAGGGAAGAAGAGGTTTGCTTCGTATGGGCCAATAGGGGCTATTTTTCTTATGTTCTTTTGTTCTTAAGGAGCCCACCTCGCTTTTGTTTTCTCTTTCTCTCCCTCTCTCTTTGGTTTGTATCCATCCGGCCCTATTTAGCCTACTGTTTTAAGACCTTTACCCCCATCCAGGTGTCAATAGTTTCCTGGCGAGCGGTAGCGAGCCAGCATATATATATTTTTGTTTTGCCAGCAAGCTAAATTTGTACGTTTTTCAATAGAAAAATTTCGCCGAAGCCGGATTTCTCCATACAATGTTGGCTCGATATCGCTCGCCAGGAAAAAATCGACACAAGGATGGGGATAAACGTCTTAAAACAGTTGGCTGAATGGGGCCGAATGGATACAAGCCAGAGAAAGCGAGAAAAGGAGAGAAAGATAAAAAAACAGCAGGTGACCCGTACGATCGATGACACCGTGTCTCGTGATTCCTGGCTAGCATTAGACGATTATATTTGGCTTAACCCCTTGAGAACCATGACGGAATTTTCATAATATTCTGGTTACCATTAGACGTTTTTCTTTAACTTATAATCTACTTCTAGGACTCAAAGGGGTAAATACAATCTCAATAAACCCTTAGATTAGCATAGGTCCTTCTTAAATTGCATACAATCGTTTCATTTTAGGCAGAATGAGAGATAAAAACAAGTGTCCTGGTGCTGAAGGGGTTAAGAAAGAACTGTTGTAGTCAATGGGTTACCGAGAGAGAGTTTCTACCCTGTTAGACCCTTCAATATGATGATGCATTTCTATTTTTAATCATCGCTATCAGTAGACGATTAATTCAGTTTCGAAAGGAATTGTTATAAAGGTAGCGCCAACGAACTTGATAATAATTTTGATCCTTGACCTCTCTGTAACTCAAAGCGCCTGTAGCAAACTGGCTGTAAATATCCACACCTATTTCTTGGTGGACTCTTCCCAAATGATAGAAACGTCAACCGGATTGTTTTCATTCATTTCGAGGAGTTTAGGCGTCAAGATTATTGCCAAGTTCGCTGGCGTTATCTATAGTCATAGGGTTAATTCTCCCTACCAACAATTCCCTTGAGACCTCTGGTGGACGCTTCTGAACTAGCGCCAGAGCTACGACGGTAGACATCACTATACCCAACACCTAGGATTATGCACGGTTTATCTCAATTTGTGTGTGATTCTACACGTTTTTATTATACAGTATACGACTACACTAAGTGCTTATATAGTATAGTAATAAAGGGAAAGTCCATATGCAGCTGATAATGACAACAAACATAATTATAAGCTGATTAATAATTATTATCATAACAAAATTGGCGGGAAAATACCTGCTGACTTTGTATTGTAAATATACGCTATTTATGAATATGGGTGATTCTTAAATAATATAAAACAAAAGTATGCATAGACCAAAGTATGTGTCAGCTACAGAAATTTCGACTAACTGCATATATTATAGAATTGTTGAAGGAGAGGGAGTGTGGATAGCTCCGCGATGTCGCCCATTTCCCACAATGCACCTCGGTAAACCTTGCGTTCAGCGCCTCTATCGGTCACTGTAGGCATTTATTGGTAGGGAGAATTGAGACAGACTTTATCCTCTTCAATCTATCTGAAGATCTATATAATTGCCTAATGATAGCCTGAATGGAATCAAATTGAAGCAATACTACTGAAAGGGCTAACGACTATTATCCTAAGCGACTTATTGAACAAAATCAAACAACATTGGTTAGTTATGAATGGCGTGTTATCAAGTTCTCTTTCATTGATAAATCATTTTTGTATAATATGACGTTTTTCTCTACTCTATTCTGGCTCATATAAGATGATTTACTTTAGTTTAGGACGACGCTTTTTATGGACCCCCTTCTCCCTCATGTTTAACATATTAGTATTGAGGTCTTAAGACGTTCGTTCCGTTAGTTTGGCGATTTCGAGACCTTTTGTCTAATTTTGTTTACAATATTTAGACCTTTCGTGCCCTTTAGGTGTTGATTTCTTCCTGGCGAGCGATAGCGAGCCTCTAATTTTAGAAGGAACTGGCCTTAGGCCAGGAAATGTTTCTAACGAAAAATTTACAAATTTATCTTGAAAGGGGGTCAAGGGGTGATTTTCTAAACTTGATAGAGGTCTAGCGAGGAAACCAAAAAAAAAAAAATATTAATTAACAAATATATAAACCAAAAAATAAGCACTTCCCCCTTAAATAGTTTTCAATCTTGCTATCTTATCTGCAATTTCAACTTTCAGCAGCATTTTTTCACATTGGTCTGAGTAATGATTTCGTTCTCTTGTGGAGGTCGTTAAGGCGGGGAGAGAGAGAGAGAGAGAGAGAGAGAGAGAGAATATAAAACATTAAAGAAAGAAAGCAAGAGAGAGAGTGAGAGAGAGAGAGAGAGAGAGAGAGAGAGAGAGAGAGAGAGAGAGAGAGAGAGAGAGAGAGAGAGAGAGAGAGCAAGGGCAAACCATTATTGACATTCTTCCAACTTAAATGTCCTCTTCTTCTCTGCCTTTTAACCCTTTATTGGGGTTAATCTTTCTACGCTTATACTTCCTTTATTATTATGTTATTTACTGTATTTTGTATTTTTCATATAGATTCATTACATAAACATCCGTCTTTTCATTGCAATCAATCCTTTATTAAGTTTGTACCGCATAAATAATATAAAATAATATTTATATAAAATCACACACCACTCTGTCGTTGCTGTTAATTTTTGTCAGCATTAGATATTATGAGACAAAGATATATTAAAATATTGGTAAACATCCTCACACTTAAAGATGCAATTAGAAACTATTAATGAGAGAGAGAGAGAGAGAGAGAGAGAGAGAGAGAGAGAGAGAGAGAGAGAGAGAGAGAGAGAGAGAGAGAGAGAGAGAGAGAGAGAGAGAGAGAGAGAGAGAGAGAGAGAGAGAGCAGCCAATACACTTTTTCGAAACTAATAAAGTAATTGACTCTAATAGACACTGTGAAGATGGAGATAGATCAAGGTATTGATACATCTCTTTAACCTATGGGCTGCAACCCATATGAGTCCGTACTGGTGGACGGCGACCGTCCTCATATGAGCTGGGTTTTTAAACACATACGAAAACCGCGGGTTATGAGTCAGGCGGCAACAAAGTGGTGTGCGAGTAGTGGTGGTTGACAACTCTCGCTACCACCACCCGGCACACCCCGGCCGCGCGTGGGCAAGCAGTACACAAGCACTTGCCATGGAGCCTATACGTCGCTCTCCCACACCGCCTGATGACACAGCCAGCCCTGCCCTCAGGTGCCTCTACCTCCCTCCTTCCCTCCTTCCTTCCCTTTATTGTCATTCATTCAGCGTTTCTCACGCTACAATTTTGCCTCTATATATCGTATATTGCTTATATGCACCTTATTTCTTGCTATGTAATATTCAGATGGGTCGCCTACATACGTACATGTACACTAAAAGGCTTGAAAGTGCTAAACTTACGATACATATGCGATATTTACATCAACCCACCCTCCCCTCCCTTGGTTTTACCCTGAGACGTCAGGATATATGCGCGGGTAAATCTTGCCGTTCGATGTTTTTCTCGCCGCGCGATGCCATTCGCACCACATATTTCAACTACGGACGACTCCCCCAAAAATTTTTTTTGGTACACATAATATATATGGCTGGATGTTCGCTTGCATTCCCTACACGCTGAGGTGGTTTTCATCAAAATTGGGAAGGGTCGCCAAAATGGTCAACCTCTAGCTAGGGGCAATGGTGTTCAATAACCTAGGCTAGTGCTTGTTAGGTTAAGGGGAGATGGGTCGTTTTTATGGCCCCCCCTAATCTCTCATGTTTAGCCCCATTAGTTTTCAGATTTTAGGGTATTTGCCTCATTATTTAGTTAATTGTAAGACCTTTCACCCCATTTCTGTCAATATTTGTCAATATGTTATTTAAAACGGGTATCGAACGGATGTTTCTTTAAGTTTGATGAGGCCTAGGGAGGAGACTAAAAAAACATAATATATATAATATATATATGAATTAATCGACATAAAATAAACCCTTCCCCCTTAAAGTTAATGATGTAATTAATCCCTATTGCCCGTCCCCTAGACCTACCCAGCTGCTGTCGTTCATCCAATTAACCCCTTCTGAGCGACTTCTTTTGAATATTATTGTAGCTACATTTAGACGGTTTTGTGCAGCTTAAGAGGGATCTGTGGTAGCAAAAAGGGTTTAGTGCGATGGTTCGAAGCTTGTTGATTACTGGAGGCCCTATATTAACTGAATATAATCGTCTAATAATAGCCAGAAGGAAGTTAATAGGACGCCACCGGTAATGCGTGGGCTAATTAATGTATGTTTCATTCGTCTATTTCCTCTCATTAGGCCTCCCCACTTCCATGACTATATTCTTCGTATAATTTTCTGATTACATTATTTGAACACCTCATTTAATCCCTTGTTCCTTAAATTCCTCCTATTAATTTGATCATAAAGGTAATTTCCTCCATTTGACTCCTTGCTATCTTCTTGTAATGGTGATCAGACAACAACTCAACCAGTACACCATTTCACCCAGTAGTTCTCAACCAGTGCCAAGTCCACCAATACTGATAGGTTAGGTTAAGGGGAAATGGGTCTTTTTTCTGGTCCCCCTTCTTCCTCATGTTTAGTCCCATTAGTTTTCAGATTTTAGGACGTTCGGCCCATTAGTTTGGCGATTGTAAGACCTTTTGCCACATTTTGTTATCAATATTAAGAGTTATCGTGTTATTTAGGTGTCGATTTTATCCTGGCGGGCGATAGCGAGCCTGTAAATTTAGAAGTATCCGAAGGCCGGGAAATTTGTCTACAAACAAATGTACACATTTATCTTGAAAGGGGTCTAGAGGGCGCTTTTTAAAGCTTGATGGAGGTCTAGTGAGGACACTCATTATATATAGTGATAGCTAAATATGTAGACCAAAAAAACGGCTCATCTCCCCTTAATTGAAACTGAATCTGTCGATACCAATACAAAAAGGGTCGTTAAAAGATTGAGATACTTGATATAATCTCTCTCTCTTATTGGCACTCTACGTTTACCTTCAGAATTGGTTACATCTCTCTCTTATACATAGTGCCACATAAATAATACACACCGCATTGGTTTCTTTTCATGTTCTATTACGTAGGAAATAGACACATAGTTTGATAGGACTAGCATTGAATAATAACTATATAGCTCTATGTGCCCCTTGAAGTTTGAAGCTCTAATATATCATGTAGGTGTTTTACTGTATACAGTATATTCGGAAAAAGTTAGTATTTTTTTTTTACTGTGAATCCATCACACTAACCAGTAAGATATCTATTTCTTCCTGAACCATTATTTCAATTTTTCTGTCAGCTTTGCCGTGTAAGCCATATGGGTACTGTTTGTTCGTTATCCTAATTTCATGTTGTTATTAACTCTGAGAGATTAGTAAAGGGAGAAACCTCTTCTTTACTACCCTGTACTCAGAATTATCTACTAATGCTAAAAGTGCGTTCAAACTGCCTCGTAGGGACCACAGGGTCTGTGTTACCAATTAATAAATATGTAACTCTCTCTAACTCTCGGTATGTGTTGAAACTTTTGTTTACATAGCATAGGCTGCACTACCTGGGAAAAGCTTCCTTGGGAGTTGTAAACAGACTTTCATTAGTGGAAATCAAATAGTCTCACAGCTATGGGAATGTGTACTTATTCAAGTGACCCATTTTTGATCAGCCAGTGTTCTTTATAAGACCTTGCTAATGATAGAGAGTAATGTCAATGGTCTGTAGTGTTTTAATTTTGTTTAGAATATTTCTTGTGAACAGGTATCACTTATCCAGGTTTCCATATATTAAGCCACATTTGATGATGTATGCATTCAGTGAGCAATGATATCTTAATTTTTTCAACACAATTCCTTAAAAGAAAGGAGCTGATCTTGTCTTGGCCAGTTGCTTTAGAAAAATCAATGTCTAATAGGATATGTTCAACAATTGATTTGGTAATCGTCACAGTAGAAAATCTTCCATGTGTTATAAAGGGAACATTTGGCTCTTCCTTATCCAAGATACTAGCTCTCATCTTTTTAGCAAAGTAACTTTCAAGGACTTCTAGTTAATAGTTAATGTGGTTTGTGGTTGTGCCGCCCTCTTTTATTGTGTTTGTGTCGGGGACTTATAGGTCATCTCTGGCAATTCCCTGTTGAAACTTTGTTTAAGTCTATCAATGACGTGTTTCAATATTTCAAGTGCTGAGTTTATTTCTTAGATAATTTTGCCAATATAATTTGTGTTGCCCATGTTACTGTTTTGCATATGTTCTTGCTTGACCTACAATGAGCTCGGCGATTCTGATGTCACTTGTGAAGTTTATACTTTCTCCAAGACAAGTACTTCTGAGTAGCGACACTAGTAGTAGGAGTAGGTAACCAAATCATAGGAGATCAGTATGTTTAACTTTATAAACTTGCAAAGGTACCCATTTTGACTGGCATTCGATAACATGATTTGATATGGTTTCAGCTTAGTCATTAACAGATCCTTGCAATAACACTCCAAATCAATCTGTTCAAGGGCATACTTTAGCAATGCCCAGTCTGCTCTTATCCACACCCATTCCATTATTTAATATGGTTCATCTGCAACAACTTGCAGGTAAATAGTTATTTTGACTGCAAAGAGGTCAGATGATCCTGTATAACTAAGTGACTCACATATTACACGTCATCGAGTGATGCCCCTCGGATGTCAGCTGGGAAGGTTACACGATTTAAAAGTCTTTGCACTGAAGTCAATTGATCGAAATTCCTTGTACGAGATAATGATGAAGATTTCCTGTTATGATGAGATTATTGCAGTTTAGTCATTAGCTTATCAAATGTTGGGTGTTGGAAATCTTATAAATTCTTGGTCCTACCATTTGGGTTTGTTGCAAATATTGACAAGAACGGCATATTTGGAACTTGTAATAATTTTGAATAACATCATCTCATAATGATCTGGTATCTTCATCTGAATTGGTTGTACTTGCAATGGTTATCGATGGAACACACACAGACACACACACACACACACACACACATATCTCTCTCTCTCTCTCTCTTCTAACTACATTATCCTCTCTTTTTGCGTGTTATCATCCCATCAGGGTATATGAACCTCTTCTTCAGCATATCTGTTCCCACTCTACTATCTCTCTCTCTCCCTCTCTCTCTCACACACTCATTAATAAATCCCGAACGCTTCTAAACTAATCTGGCAGGTCATTGTTCTATGCTTCAACTTTTACTAAAACATTCCTAATTTGGTCTCACTTTTTATTTCATTCCGGCCCTATGGTAGGAGGGAAAAGAGCCTCCATTACTGGTAGCCTTTTCTATTAAGGGGGCCCACCTTATTGTTATGGTCACTCTCTCCCTCTCTCTCTGGGTTATATTCATTCGGCCCCATTCAGCCTACTGTTATAAGACGTTTATCCCCATTCATGTGTCGATTTTTTCCTGGCGAGCGGTAGCGAGCCAGCGTATTTTTAATATATTTTTGTCAGCAGGCTATATTTGTAAATTTTTCGATAAAAAAAAATCTCCGGCGAAGCCGGATTTCTCCATACAATGCTGGCTCGTTATCGCTCGCCAGAAATAAATCGACGCCTGGATAGGAATAAACAGCTTAAAACAGTAGGTTGAATAGGGCCGAATGGAGCAAGAGCAAGAGAGACAGAATAATAGCAGGTGACCCCCTTAAGACTAGCATAGAGCCTACTAGGATTACTCTCTCCCGCAGAGATAAAGGATTTTGTGTATGTTTACCTATGTACGGTTACGCATACGTTTGTTATTTTACCATGTCATCATACTGTTTAACCCTGTCTCCCCTCTCTCCCCATCCCCATCTCTCTCTCTCTCTCTCTCTCTCTCTCTCTCTCTCTCTCTCTCTCTCTCTCTCTCACACACAGACTATGTGACCGTCATCTTCAGTCTGCCCCACTTTTTTCCCGCACTCCATACCTCTCACCATTTCTTTCAACCTTTTTCCCCGGAGCAATATTTCCTCTCTTCGCCACCTTTTCCTTATTTTTCCCTACAGGCATATTATAGCCTCACATTTTGGTTCTTTCCCGTTGGTGAGTTTATTTTTTCTCACTTATTTAAAACTCCAGTATATTACATTTCCTTGTAGAATTTTCAGAATCAGAATCAGAATATTTATTTTTTCATTTTACAATGGTTCTTCACATAAAACATTAAAAAATATTAAAATACAGTCATACATTATATATATATATATATATATATATATATATATACATATTTACAATAAGAAACATCTCTAGTATGTTACTATGGACAGTCTGCAATATCTATACAAAATGACAGTTACATTATTATTACATTTTTTGTTTATAGATCCATTTCATGTTTCAGAATATAATCTTTTAATATATGCTTAAACGTGTTTAGGTTATTTGTGTCCTTTACTGATCTCGGCAACCTATTCCATATTTTAGGACCTGCTACCAAAAGCGATCGTTCACCATAAAAGGTGTTTGTTCTCTGTACATATAGATGGTTTTGCTGTCTTGTGTTACTATTTATGATTTCATTAACAATAGGAAAGTGTATTAGCCAGTTTGGAATTAGCTTATGCCTTTCTTTATACACCGCAATAGCTGTATCATATATATATTTTTGCTTTATTTTTAGCCACTCTAATTCCTTTATTATCGGAGTTACATGGTCGTATTTTTTTGCTCCACCCACTGCTACCTTTGCAGCAAAATTCTGCATTTTGTGTACAGTATTTAATATAGTGCAATTAGTTTAACCCCATATCATTATGCAATCATTTATCAAACTTAAAATTAGCGATTGAATCACAATGACCCTAGTAGCTTTGTCAAAATTACCTTTTATACGATTCACATACATCAACGTTCCCATGACTTTCTTGTTCAGTTCACTTGTGTGTTTGTTGAAAAGCATGTTACTATCTATATGTAGACCTAAATTTGTTACATGTGTACAAGGTATAATTTTATGATCATCGAGTTGTATACATACATTTGAGGGTATTTGGGATAAAAGCTGTCTAGTGCCAAGGAAAATGCATTGAGTTTTATTTGCATTCAACATAAGACCATTTCTCTGGAAATGTTGTTTCACTATTTTGAGTGTATTTTCTGTTTTGCTAATTACATTAGTTAGTTCATCCAGAGTGCCTGAGTGAAGTATCTGTGTATTATCAGCATACTGAATGAGCAAACAATCTTTAACATAGTTTAGTAAATCATTGACAAATATAATAAATAGAATGGGTCCTAGAATAGAGCCTTGAGGCACTCCATATGTTACATGTAAAATAGATGAAACTGTATCACCCAACTGCACAGCCTGTATCCTATCGGTCAAGTAATTCATAAGCAGAATGAGTCAATATTTCATTTTTTGCATTTTTCTAACAATATTTGATGACTGACACTGTCGAAAACTTTAGACAAATCAAGCAGTGTTAGTAAAGATACTTTTTTGTTATCCATATTAGTATATATTTTATTAGTTAATAAAGTGAGGGCTGTTTCCGTTGATAAATTTGGCCGAAAACCATGTTGACTTATAGAAAGCAGATTGTTGTTTTCCAAGTGCGACATATACTGATTTGTGGCGACTTTCTGTAAAACTGTTGATAAAATTGGGAGAAGTGAAATGGGTCGATAATTACCAACACAGTCTTTGTCTCCATGTTTATATATTGGTTTAATTATAGCATGCTTCCACATTTTCGGGAACTTACCAGTTACTATCGAGGTGTTTATTATACAGGTTAAGTAAAATACTGTAACATACAATGTATCTTTTAACATCTGAAGAGAAATCCCATCAGAACCACAAGCTTTCGTGTCTTTAAGCTGCTTAAATGTTAGAATTATAGTATTTTTGTCAATTGGTTTTAGTCTAAAAAGATTATTAGCAGTTGTAGAAGTCTCATATCGTTGGTCGGTATTCTCATCTGTGTCTAGTGTAATGTTATTTTGTGATTTCTCATACGATGATTTGCCTACATTAGCAAAGAAATCGTTAAATTTGTCTACTTTTTCTATCGTGTTATCAAAGGATTGGATACTTGAAGATTTCTTATTACTGGGAACTATTTGTTTTAGACACTTATACACACGTTTTTATTTCATAGTTTTCTCAGTTGCAGCCATTTTAGTTCATATATATTAGTTTAGCGCATTTTTTCTATATCTGTCTTTGCCCTATGCCAAAGTACAGCTTCCATTTCAGTTCTGTCCAGTTATTGCTGATTTCTGTATTTACATCCTTCTTATTTATGCTTTATGCTACTATATTTCAGTCTTCTACATACAGTATAAGTTACATAATTTCACTTGCCACTTATTCCCTTGGGGTGAACTTTTGTCTTTCCAAATTCTGGGGAGATTGTAGACACCAATCGAGCAGGGAAATACCCTGGAGATGCCTCATAGGCATGTGATAAGGAGTTGCTGGAGCCCCTGTTTCATATGTCTGGCCTCCCTCACTGTTTCTGTTTATGCCTCACCTATAAGAGAGTAATTCAGCTAGTTCTCACAAACACCTCCTGCTCCTAGTTATTTCACTACACTAAACAAGGACACCACACTTCTTTCCAATACGAAAAAAAAACAAAAACACAAAAAAAAACACAATTACGATGACCACCAACCGCCCTTACTTAGGCTCTGTCACTTTTCAACTTTGGGGTAGACACTTGTTACAGGCAGATTTGACTTTTGTCTCCCTCATAAATATAGACTAAAAAAAGTGTTACTATGTCGCTTGATTCTGTTTTACGCTTACTGGTATATGTTTCTGTATTTAGTATACTACAGTATAATCCCTATACTGTATGTATTTATACAGCCGATTTTTTCTTATCCAGTATTGTTGTTATTTTCGTCTCAAAATGTGCAACACTTTTAACGTATACATATTGGCCAATTGCGTGTTTCTGGTTACAAGGAAGTTCAAACTATAGACATCGATAGTAATCCGATTTATTTGCTACAATACGTTCATACTACGAGCATAAGCTAGATGTGCTCCACCATCTCCGTGGGTTCTGCACCTCTGCATAGCTTATTGCTCTTTACAGGGTACAATGAGCCCATGTGTCGAGCACTATTCACATGCGTGGGACGCACACATCACTTTTTGAAATGGTTAAGTGAAAACCATTTCGTGTGATTATCTCACCTCCTCTTACTAATTCTATCAATGCTTCTACTATCTCTAACAATAGTAAGGTTGACCACCTCGCTTGGATCGTAAGGTCTGTGTGGTGAGAATAGCTATGTAAATATATGTAAATCTTTCTCTCGCTCTTCTTGTCATCTCATTCTCCTCTATTGTCATATAACTTTTACACACAAAATTGGTTCCCCTCTCTCTCGCTCTTCTCCCCGCTCGCTCACTCTCTCTCTCTCTCTCTTCCTCTCCCCCTTCTCTCTCTCTCTCTCTTTCTCTCTCTCGCTCTCCCTCCCACTCTCTCTTTATCTTTCTCTCTCTCCCTCTCTCTCTCGCTCTTTCTCTTTCTCTCTCTCTCTCTCAACTTCGAGTATCTGCCCGGAACGGACCGCAAGGTCTTAGAGACACTAGCTATTCCTTTTAACTCTTTGTAGCTTCCTCTC
>CM064487.1:134149214-134179903 GCA_032716605.1 Paralithodes platypus
ATTTATAACAATAGTTTATATTTATAACAATAGTTTATATTTATAACAATAGTTTATTAACCTTTTCTCTTAGACAGTTTTCGATAGTTTTCCGAATTATCTTACAGTTAAAATCAGATTAATTACTTGTGGTAATTGTGTACTAAAACTTGACCAAACTAATTGTTATCAACGCTGCAAAGAATCACTGTACCAATGAAATTCATTAGATGTTTGCATGATGCCATGTGGTAGCTGATGGCTAGTTTTGCTGCTTGTGTGCTTGCAAATTATTAATATTATATTTATATGTATCTTTGTACATGACAATGTATATTGAGTTTTACCTGTTTGTATACAAAGCTTTTCTCAACACAACCTAAAACTCATATAATACAACAATGTTATGAAATATAATAGATTCTTAATAATGTTTACATATTTAGTATCAGCTTACTGTAGGTGCTCTGATTAATTGGACACACACACACACGTAAGTACGCAAAACCACCTATTGTACGTATGCACAATATAATACAAAAAATACCTTTGTGAAACAGTACTGGTATTCACATTTTTATCTCTTTCATATTGGACGGAAAGAGAATGAATTTTAAATGTTACATGGCAGCATCGTCAGTTCCTGCTTTTATCATATATCCCCATATTAACTACATTCACCCTATCATAAAAAAAAATAGTTAATTCGCCAGCAATCGACATAATATGATTGGCTTTATTCAGAAGAATATCTGTATCTAATGACACTCTTGTTTTATTCATCATAGCCTATATTAAATGAAGACAAAAACGGAGGTAGGTAAAACATATTCCCGTATGACTGTATCAAAAGGCCGGAAATACACTACTACTCTGAACTGCCAACCTTGTTATTCACACAGCGCAAACAATAACATGAAGGGGGAATGGCCCTATTTATTTACTCATGTATAATATATCTTTCTATCATGTGCTTTAGTTTAATCCCTAGACCTCTATCAAACTTAACTCCCCCCCCCCCCCCCACCCCTCCAAGACCCTCCTTCAAGATAAATGTGTAAATTTTTCGAAAGAAAATTTGACGGCCGAAGGCCGGTTCCTCTTAAAATACAGGCTCGCTATCGCTCGTCAGGGAAATATAGACACCTGAAAGACAAAGTCTTATTATTGACAAATAAATGGGTCGAAAAGTCTTAAAATCGCCAAACTAATGGCCCGGAGGACATAAAATCTGAAAATGGGGCTAAACATGAGGAAGAAGGGAGGTAAACAAAAAACCGACCCATCTCCCCTTAATTCCACATCACAACCCCGTACCTGTGTTTAAAATCATTCACATTCATATGCAGATTTTTCCAACAATTTTTGATCACCTTCCAAGCCGAGTCACAAGAACACTATTTTCTGGCATTTGTTCTCAGCTACCACCATGGTCTGGCTGCTTCTGAATAATTGAAATGTGTATCGACTTAAACCAATTCAAATAATCAGCACCCCGTTTGGATACCGATAGCTATGCCACAAGAGCTACGAAATGGTGCTAATGTCATGAGGCCGACAGAAATATGCCTGACAAAAAATACAATAACAAATAAAACACACTCGTACAGATTAGCCTTTTTCCCGTGTTGACGCCGGACCAGTGGGTTAAGGGAGCCCACCTCGCTTTTTTCTCTTGCTCTCCCTCTCTCTTTGGTTTGTATCCATTCGGCCCCATTCAGCCTACTGTTTTAAGACGTTTACCCCCACCCAGGTATCAATATTTTCCTGGCGAGCGGTAGCGAGCCAGCATATATATATTTTTGTTTGACATCAAGTTAAATTTGTACATTTTTCGATAGAAAAATTTCTCCGGCGAAGCCGGATTTCTCCATACAATGCTGGCTCGCTATCGCTCGCCAGGAAGAAATCGACACCTGGTTGGGATAAACGCCTGAAAACAGTTGGCTGAATGGGGCCAAATGGACACAAGCCAGGGAAAGAGAGAAAAGGAGAGAAAGATAAAAAACCTCGAGGTTGGCTCCGTTAATGACCTTTACCGCGTGCCTCCCCCCCCCCCGGCTGATGATCTCTGGCCTTATCTATACCGACCTCAGTCCACCACACCGGTATCAACGATCCCTATCACCACCACCGGCCAAAACACACCGCCACTATGAAGCTGCTGTATGGGGGGGGGGGGGGGGGGGGGTCTCTATTTTGCCGGTCGCTCATATATAGTTTATCGCCTGTTCCTCTTTCTGTCCGTTTATGGGAAGTTTTATTTTTTTTGTGAACACCCTTCTCTTTTATGTTTAGCCCCATTAGTTTTCATATGCTTAGATTTTCACCCATTTATTTGTCAATATTAAGACATTTCGTGCCATTTAGCGATAGCGAGCCTGTTATGTAAAAGGAAGGGGGCTTTGAGATTGTTTTTTGTTTAGCTTGATAGAGGTATAGGGAGCAAACTAAAAAAACGAACACACACACACACACACACACATGTATATACACACCGGTAATACACAAATAAATACATCGATACATTAAATTTCGTTGCCTGAATAGAGAGTATGTTTTTCCATTTTATGTGATTTAAAGTAGTTACTATTTCCGTGCAAAGTATTCCTAGTTTGTGTTCTGCATAATACAATTGGAGCCATATTTGTCAAGCTCTCATAGCAATTCTATTTTGCGTAGGTTATATTCAATTTCTCTCTGCACTTTAATTGAATATTACATTGTGCCTTTTCCACAATATATATTCCATTAAAGTGCAGAGAGAAATTGAATATAACCTACGCAAAATAGAATTGTTATAAGAGCTCGACAAATATGGCTCCAATTGTATTATGCAGAACACAGACTAGGAATACTTTGCACGGAAATAGTAGACAGTACTTTAAATCACATACAATGGAAAAACATACTCTCTATTCAGGCAACGAAATTTAATGTATCGATTTATTTTGTTGTTATTACCGGTGTATATGTGTGTATATATATATATATATATATATATATATATATATATATATATATGTGTGTGTGTGTGTGTGTATTGTTTTTTTAGTTTGCTCCCTACACCTCTAGCAAGCTAAAAAAATAAAAATCCGCTTCGTTTTACATAAAAGGCTCGTTATCGCTATTGTGTGTTATTTCCATTTGATATATTTTGACTAAATTTTCTAAATGTTGAACATGAAGAGTATTTTCTGTGATGATCAAATACTGTACGAATTTATCTTCGTTAATACTTATTATATTGTATAATTGGAGTCTAGTTTTGTTAACAATTCTTAGATTGCTTTACAGGACTCTTTTATTTTCATTTAACGTACTTCAAGTTTATTTACTATATACTAAAAATGAAGGGCATTTTGCGTGACGGCCTCACTTGCTATACACACACACACACACACACACACACACACATATATATATATATATATATTCATCAATTATTTCCCCTTTATCTCTATCCTGTAATTGGAGAATGTAATTATCCTGTTTATATATTGTTTAAAGTACTGTCTATTATTTTCTATTTTAATGGTGTTCCGAGTTTATCTCCTGTTTCTCTTCCTGTTAATTAATTTGAACGTATATTTGTTACAATTCCTATTATAGTTGTGCTTCGTCTATCATATCAAATTTGGGGAACTTGAAGATAAAGACACAGATAGAGGGATAGAAGCCGAAGGATAGTATTTTAGAAACAAAACATGTGTACCAGATTCTATTGAAAGCTTTAGATATATCTAGAGCAAATGAAAAGGTTTCACCTAAGTCCCAAAAGGAGGATAATAAAGAGTTAGTAAGTAAAGAATGATCCCCAATAGAGCGGCCTTCTAGGAAACCATACTGGCGATCCGAAATAGATTATGGGAAGACAAATGCTCAAGAAATGTTGTATTTAGAGACAGTTGAAGAGTTGAGAGTGGTCATCCATCTTTGGAACAGGTTGAATGAGAGCAAACTTCCATGAAGAAGAGACGGAAAAGTTAGCCTAGACAGGAAGTTAGCATGGAAGAATAGTTTTTGAGTACAACAGTAGCACCATCATATGGTCCGTATGCCTTAGTATTGAACCAAGAGAGAACATAAATTACATCCTTAGAAGATATTATGATAGGCATAATTTAAAAAAAGGGGTGGAGAGGGAGGAATAGCACCGAAATCATCCAAGGTAAAGGTTTTAGCAAAAGTGTAAGCAAAGAGTTCAACTTTGTCAGAGGAAGAAGTGATGGTGGTGCCGTTTAGATGACAGAAAGCCTGGGAAGAGCTAGAGTTCCGAGCATTTGATATTGATGAAAGAGTTTTTGGCTAGTCGAAGAACAGATCTGGCTTGATTGCAGACAAAACTATAAAGAGTACGAGATCCTTGAGTTTGAAGACAACGGTACCGCTTAAATACTTTCTCCTGTACAGCAATACAACAAACGTGAGTAAACCAAGACCTCTCTTATGTGCATTATAGAAGTGTGTGCATGTAAGCTGATTTAGGAATGTAGTTTTGTATGGATAGATGATAAGACCATTTTGGGTATTAAATACATATCAAATTATAGCTATATATCAATCCAGAGGGCTGTATTTGTATGAAGAACAACATGTGAGGTCCACGAACATTTATGAGTGACTGTACATAGTTTTACCCTGCGCTGTACCTTTCAATCCATCTCTACTCACGTCTGACAGTAACGGGACTCTAGGTAAGCCTCACTTGTGTCGGTAGAAGAGAGAGTCAAGGACAAGAGAAACACAGTAAACTTTGACAAATACGGGACAATTAAGTATCTCCTGATCTGAAAGAACCAGCACACCACAAATATTCACCCCCTACAATATTCGCCCCTTAAAACACAAAACAATGTTATATTGACAGTATTCACTCTATAACGAAAACAGAGATCCCCATCCCTAAACCTGAATTTACTTTGTCGTGCTGAAAGACGGAAGACTCCCTTAAGGATTGGCATAATTGTGGTCAGGAATCCTTAAATCCCTAATGCTAATCACAAAGCGGTGAACATTAACTTAAATCCCATTATTTTGATCTTCGTGACTCAAGCACTTTATCAAAATAGTTGGCCAGTGTATCGTAAGTGTGTTTCCAAAACTTCTTCCTGTCCGTGGCTGAATGCTCATTAATACCTAACATAAATTTGCAAAACAATACATAAATTTGCAAAACAATACATAAATTTGCAAAACAATACATAAATATGCAAAACATCGAATACCATAATTAAGCTGTCTGTAATAGATACGGTATTAAGGGGGGATGGGCCGGTTTTCTGGACCCTTTTCTCCCTCATGTTTAGCCCCATTAGTTTTCAGATGCTAAGATGCTTGCCCAATTAGTTAGTCGATTTTAAGACCTTTCGCCCCATTTCTTCGTCAATATTTAGACCTTAGGTGCTATTTAGGTATCGATTTTTTCTCTGGCGAACGATGGTGAGCCTGTAATGTTGGAAGAACCGGCCTTCGGCCGGGAAATTTTGTCTACCGAAAAATGTACAAATTAATCTAAAAGGGGAATCTAATGGATGTTTTTATAAATTTGATGGAGGTCTAAGGAGGAAACTAAAAACATAATGAATACATGCAAAAATCACCCAAAAAGTGAACCATCTATATCTATGCTCAACCTGATAACACAAATACACAGGCAAATACATTAATTACGGTGAGCACATCCAGTGGGACAAAAAAGTAAAGAGGAAATTAAAATCCATTCCCCGAAAAGGCCTTTCATAAATAACCCCCCCCCCCCCTCCTGTGCAACCGGCGGTGGCGGTAACCGGATGCAGTGCGGCGTATAAACGGTTTGCCCGGCAGCTAGTTATTTCCTACAACCTACACTGTCACTATTCCAGTGTGCATAATAAAACATATTATGTGCAACACAACTATACTGTAGTCTGTTATTTCCAGCTAAAGGTAAATTGCCATGTTTTCATCTTCATTACTCCGCTATTACGAAGATTTTGCAATGAAGTATGTTGCTAATTATGAACACTTGTATTATTAATATTACACAGAAACAGCGTATTTTCATATGTGTTGTATTAAGTATCGATAATTTAACTAGTAGGGGATTGCATTTACCGTTAGCTGAAATTAAACAGGAATATAGTACTCAGAATAAGTAATAATCCTTTGTTTGCTAAACTGGTCGAATATACGGGATTTTGGAACACATTAATCATTTGTAACAATTGTGTTTTCTAGGTAATGTCAAATTAGTAAAACATTCTAAAATGCGTTCATATCAACACGTGATCAGGAATTTCTGGATAATAATTGGAAGCGCACTTATGATACACTGACAAATTATATTTACTAACTGTCTATCTATTTATTGCCCGACGCCATGATCCCCTTCGGTGGCCACGAACGAACCGCCCCCAAGCACCTCTGTCCCCAGTCAGTCGACACCCCTCCTCCCAACCAGCACCGCCTTCATTCATATACTTCCTCACTCCATCCTTCCACCTCTCCTTCGGTCTACCTCTCCCTCTCTGTCCCTCCACCTCGCTCTCGTACACCCTCTTAGTCATTCTCTCGCTTCCCATACGTTCCATATGGCCGAACCATCTCAAGTTGTTCCTTTTCACACTTTCCAGCACATCTACCTCCACACCACACCTCCTTCTTACTTCCTCATTCGTCTGTCTATCCCTCCATTTTACTAACTGTTTGAGTCTTAAGTATTTTACGACTGGGATTCCCTAGTAAAAAAGGGAGATTATTTATTTATGTGATTATATTTGCTTCTTTTTAAAGTTAAACTATTATTAAGCCTCCATAAATACATCCAAGATCCCTTCCAATTTGTGCATTATTTGGTAGAAAATTCCCCAACCGAAGGCCGGTTCCGGCTATAATGCAGGATCGCTATCGCTCGCCAGGACAAAGACGACTCCTAACTGGTACGAAAGGTCATACAAATGACAACAATGGACTGAAGAGTTTTAAAATGGCCAAACTATTGTGACGAACGTCTTCAGATCTCATAACTAATGGGGCTAAACATGAGGGAGAAGAGGGTCCAGAAAACACACTCTTTAATGCTCGAGGTCTTGTATTCATCATTAAGGGGAGATTTCCAGCTGAGGGATTTTTTTCTTGACTCCTTTCTCCCTCATGTTTAGCCCCATTGCGTTTCTAGTTTTAAGACGTTCGCCCCATTATTTTGACGATTTTAAGAACTTTCGCCCCATTTCTGTCAATTTTAAGACCTTTCGTGCCATTTAGGGATCGATTTCATCCTGGCGAGCGATAGCGAGCCTGTAATTTAAGAGGAACCGGCTTTCAGCCGGGACATTTTTCTACCGAAAAATGTGCAAATTTATCTTGGAAGGGGGTCTAGTGGGTGTAATTTTAAGCTTGATGGAGTTCTACGGAAGAAACTAAATACCTCCCCTTAAGAGGTGTTCAAGTATTCATGAACGTGACTGTACGTGAGGAACTACATGAACGAAGGCGGTGCTGGTTGGGGGGAGGGGCGTCGACTGACTGGGGACAGAGGTGCATGGGGGCGGTTCGTTCGTGGCCACCCCTTCGGGGATCACGGCGTCAGGCAATAGATAGATAGATAGACTGTACCAGCTTTAGTACAGGTACTTCCTTTATTATTCACACACACATTTTAATAGTGCTGGAGATAACGGGTTGTACAGTCCGGGAAATATGTTCCGTACCACCTTATGTTTTTCATTATGCAAATATAAATTTTATAATCAAATTACGAATACATTTTCTTTTGCATAAATTTCCAAATTGATAATTGCATTAATGTTTAACTATTATATATTATATAAACACGGATCGCCTCAATATGTATTACTATAGAACGAAAATCACAGGGTGGTTATGAACATATATCGACGAGTGTACATTGTTACGAGTGTACATTGTTACGAGTGTACATTGTTACGAGTGTACATTGTTACGAGTGAACATTGTTACGAGTGTACATTGTTACGAGTGAACATTGTTACGAGTGTACATTGTTACGAGTGTGCATTGTTACGAGTGTACATTGTTACGAGTGTACATTGTTACGAGTGTACATTGTTACGAGTGTGCATTGTTACGAGTGTACATTGTTACGAGTGTACATTGTTACGAGTGTACATTGTTACGAGTGTACATTGTTACGAGTGTACATTGTTACGAGTGTACATTGTTACGAGTGTACATTGTACGAGTGTACATTGTTACGAGTGTACATTGTTACGAGTGTACATTGTTACGAGTGTACATTGTTACGCTTATTTATTGGTTTCCTCTTCCCAAATGGTGGAAGATCCACTCGAATATCTTTTAAAATGTGAAAATTTGGGAGTCCGCATTTCTAGACAACTCCTAATGAAAATACTGTATTATACTTCTGACCATCCATGCGGTCGGAAGCACGGAATGAACTGTATCCAATCCAAATGAGACCCCATACAATGCTATACTTTTAATATAAGATTTATTTTTGTATATGCATGAAGAAGACAAAGGGAAAAGCTGCAACAAGTGTCCCTCCCAAAGTTGAAAGAGAGATAGAGAGCCAAATTCAAGGTACGTTAGAATCAAAATGTCTGGACAGCTTGAAGCAGTCGAAGTCATAGGCAGAAAGACAGATTGAGTGAGAGAGTTTCAGAGTTTACTTGTTGAGTTACATAGATACACAGCTTGCACAGATCTTGCGGCCCCAACTAGACAATCCGGACACAATTCCAAAAAATAATTTCTACTAAGTGAAAGGTAAGGCTAGCAAAGCAGAAGGCTGTCTCCCACCCACCACTCCGTTGAGTGGAAGAAAGACTGGACAAATCGGTTACCTCCTGCATTAGAGAGTTGGGTGGAATAGGAATGGGAATGTATTGTAAGGCGGGTGCCACCCACTCTCTGCAAGGGAGTGGTATACATTGAGAAAGATCTGAAGAACACTGATTATTGTAATACCGATAAGAGAGAGAGAGAGAGAGAGAGAGAGAGAGAGAGAGAGAGAGAGAGAGAGAGAGAGAGAGAGAGAGAGAGAGAGAGAGAGATTGTAGAGACTCAGTAAGAGAAGGCGAGTTGATGAGACGAAATGCTTTTGATTGTACCCTTTCGAGAATTGCGGTATGGGCGGAACATCCCCACACATACGAACAGTACTCGACACATGGATGCACTGTCGAGGCCACTGAGAGTACTCTTGGTGGCCTCGGCACTGTGCCCCTGTACAAAACAAGAAGCTGTACGGGAATCCTTTTTAAACCGAGTAAAATAATATCATAGTAGCCAGATTAAAGTTAAAGGGACGTCACCAGTACTGAAATGGCTAAAGTTCCGCAGGTAATTAGTTAAAATAGGACTTAAGAGGCTATCAACCCTATTGGATTATTTAGTCAGTACACTTAAAGTCGAGAAGGCCAGTCTCTTGTGAGCAATATATTCGGCGAACTATGATGTCCACTAAACACTCACTTGTCTACAATGAGAAGTGGCATCCGATCTGGGTTGCACATAATAAACCGGGCCGCTTTACCGGGTTTTAATCGTCGGGCCACGCGGAGTTATTGGCCCGACAACTGATCAAAAGGCTTATAAATTTCGTAATCAACTCTGTGATATTTACAGCCCCAATTTTCCGTTTGGGTGGAGGGGGAATAGAAATCGGGGAGGGAGAGGGTTAAAAAAAAATAAAAATAAAAAAATAAAAATAAAAATAAAACACACACACACATCCGACCTATCTCAATATTACCTTGGTTCTGGTTTAATTAATTGTTTGCAGACAAACACGCACAACAACAAAATACACTATTATTACAAGTGCATAAGGATATACATACATATTGTTCTGCGTCTGAATATGTGCTCTATATCAGTGTCTGCTATCGCCTGTGTATATCTTTTATTTGGACACTTTATTAGAGGCTATGCATGTTTACTTTATGTATAGCATGTTTTCCTTTGCATGTAATATCCTATTATTAATTTACTCCTCTTGATTATATTTTGTTTCTCTCGTTCACTCTCTCTCTCCCTCTCTCTCTCTCTCTCTCTCTCTCTCTCTCTCTCTCTCTCTCTCTCTCTCTCTCTCTCTCTCTCTCTCTCTCTCTCACTCTCTTCCTCTCCAGGGAAGGCTTGACCTCTATCTGCAGAGGGCTGGGGTGATATGAAAAAAGAAAAAACAAAAAAAAGAAAAAACAAAAATTGTATGTATGTGTATGTGTGTGCACTGTACAGTATGTATATATATACTGTATATATATGTATGTATGTGTGTATGTATGTGTATATGTGTGTGTGTGTATGTGTGTATATGTATGTACCGGTGTATATATATATATACCCCTCCAGACCACCTCAAAGCCGAAATCAACACAGCCCTCGAACAACTCCTTGAACAACACAGAAGACAAGCCGAAAACACAACCATATATATATATATATATATATATATATATATATATATATATATGCATATATACGTATATAGTTTGTAAGGCCAGACTGCCTAGTAAGGACCTTGAGGTCTGTGTGGTCTGTGTATCTATGTAGCTCTATGTAGCTCTCTCTCTCTCAACATTTCAGTACACAGTTCTAGAATTCTTCCCCCTCCAGAACACCTTGTAACGTACCCTCCCCTCTATGTGTGTGTGTGTGTGTGTATGTGTATGTGTGTGTGTGTGTGTGTGTGTGTGTGTTTTTTTTCTTTTTTTTTCCCTGACTCTGTCGTGTGTGTGCGTGTGCGTGTGCGTGTGTGTGTGTGTGTGTTGTGTGTTGTTTTCCTTCCCTGACTCTGCCGTGTGTGTGTGTGTGTGTGTGTGTGTGTGTGTGTGTGTGTGTGCGTGTGTGTGTGTTTCTTATGTGTGTATGTTAGCTTTATTCTCCTCTCGAGATTAATTTGCAAATTTTCCCCCGGCCGAAGACAAAAGGCAAAACTGCCTGTGACGAGTGCCTCCCCCAGAGTTGAAAGAGTGAAAGGGCCATAAACAAGGAATGTTCGAGCCAAAACGTCTGGACACACGTAGTTTGAAGCAATTTAAGTTATAGGATGAGGGAAAGATGGATTCAGGGAGAGAGTTCCAGAGCTCAGCTGTTGAATAGAAGAGAGGTTGGGAGTATCGTTTCACTCTTGAGTTGGAGAGTCGCACAGAGTAGGGGTGGGATAGTGTTACAAGACAGGTGTTACGATCTTAAGTAGAGGAGGTGGCATACGCTGAGAGAGCTCTGAGGAACACTGATTATTGTAGTAGCGATAGAACAGCGAAAGAGATGTAACATTGCGGCGAAGAGAGAGAGATTGCAGAGAGTCGGTGACTGGACGGGAGTTAATACGAAAGGCTTTCCTTTCTAATTTGTCTAGAAGTACTGTGTGAGAGGATCCTCCCCACACATGTGAACAATACTCAATACAGGGGCGCACTGTGCCCCGGTTATCTGGACCACTTTCTCCCTCATGTTTAGCCCCATTAGTTTTCAGATATTCAGATGTTTGCCTTATTAGTTAGTCAATTTTAAGACCTTTCGCCCCATTTCTTCGTCAATATTTAGACCTTTCGTGCTATTTAGGTGTCGATTTTTTCCCTGGCGAACGATAGTGAGCCTGTAATGTTGGAAGAACCGGCCTTCAGCGGGAACATTTTCCTACCGAAAAATTTACGAATTAATCTGGAAGCGGGATCTAATGGATTTTTTTTTTTTTTTTAAATTTGATGGAGGTCTAGGGAGGAAACTAGAAAAATAATGAATACATGCAAAACTCGCCCAAAAAGTGAACCATCTCCCCTTAAAATGGTCACAGCCTAAACGGCCACAACAAAAACGGCCATATACCCAACAAGCTATAATGTGTCCTAACCTAACTTATGGGGAATTATTATCATTTGTTTTTCTTCCTCCCTCATGTTTAGCCCCATTAGTTTTGATATTTTAAGACGTTCACCCAATTTCTTACTCAATTTTGGTGTGCTATTTAGGTGTAATTTATGTGTAATTTATGTGTAATTTATGTGTAATTTATGTGTAATTTAGGTGTAATTTAGGTGTAATTTAGGTGTAATTTTTGTCCTGGCGAGCTAGAGCGAGCCTGTAACTTAGGAGGCACCGTTTGGGATTTTCTTCTTCTAAAAAATTTACACATTTATCTCAAAGTGGGGTCTTGTGTGTGTATGTGTGTACGTGTGTGTGTCTGTGTATGTGTGTTTGTGTGTGTATGTATGTGTGTGTGTGTTTTAATGCTTGGTAGAGGTCTAGGGAGTAAACTACCCCGGCCTCTCTTAACCAAACCTATTATAACGCAATGTAAACCAACCAAACCTAACCTAAGAGTTGCCGGAACGCATGTTTCATTTGTCTGGCTTCCCTCACTGTTTCTGTTTTTGTCTCACCTACAAAGAGAGTAATCCAGCTAGCTCTCTCAAACACCTTCTCCTCCTTTTCATTTCACTACATTAAATAAGCACACCACACTTATTTAACAAAACAAACTATAGTAAGAATTAAAAAAAAAAGGATGGCAACAATCACTCTTACAAGTTTGGGAGAGGCACTTGTTGCAGGCAGCTTTGCCTTTTGTCTCTTTCATACACATAACACAAAACTAACCTAACCCTGTGGTCGCTTAGGATTGTGCTCGTTTAGGAATTTGGCCGTTTTGGATATTTACGTAAACCATGAGAGAGAGAGAGAGAGAGAGAGAGAGAGAGAGAGAGAGAGAGAGAGAGAGAGAGAGAGAGAGAGAGAGAGAGAGAGAGAGAGAGAGTGTTATCGACTGGCTAGACATATTATGATGGGCCCCAGCTTGACACCGTATTCTCTCTTGCCTTTCCATCTTTCCATGGATATATCTCTGGTCTATGGAAGCCTAATACGTATACATGACGCTCTCCTACCCCTAACATAATACGTATACATGACGCTCTCCTACCCCTAACATAATACGTATACATGACGCTCTCCTACCCCTAACATAATTCGTATACATGACGCTCTCCTACCCCTAACATAATTCGTATACATGACGCTCTCCTACCCCTAACATAATACGTATACATGACGCTCTCCTACCCCTAACATAATATGTATACTGTACATGACGCTCTCCTACCCCTAACATAATACGTATACATGACGCTCTCCTACCCCTAACATAATACGTATACATGACGCTCTCCTACCCCTAACATAATAACGTATACATGACACTCTCCTACCCCTAACATAATACGTATACATGACGCTCTCCTACCCCTAACATAATACGTATACATGACGCTCTCCTACCCCTAACATAATACGTATACATGACGCTCTCCTACCCCTAACATAATACGTATACATGACGCTCTCCTACCCCTAACATAATACGTATACATGACGCTCTCCTACCCCTAACATAATACGTATACATGACGCTCTCCTACCCCTAACATAATACGTATACATGACGCTCTCCTACCCCTAACATAATACGTATACATGACGCTCTCCTACCCCTAACATAATACTACGAGAGGTTTTATTTTGTTTTGTATAAATCCGTCAGTTATATTTTGTATTCACTTTTATTGTAAGCATTTTTAAGGGGGCCCACCTCGTATATTTTTAGCCTATTGGGGATACTTTAAAGCCTTTGTTACCATCGGGGGTATTTAGAAACCTTTAGTTTAGTTACTTCAACCTCTGCAGTTGTCTTTGAGTTAGCTGTGGGCAGAAAACTAATTTTGGAGAGGTAATTATAAGAGTGAGATAACTCTATTTCTTATTACTAATCTGGCAACCTCTGCGTCATAAATGCGTGAAAGGGTTAATTCGGCCCCATTCAGCTTACTGTTTTAAGACGTTTACTGTTTAAGAGTTAGCTGTGTTGAGCCTATTGGGGATACTTTAAAGCCTTTGTTACCATCGGGGGTATTTAGAAACCTTTAGTTTAGTTACTTCAACCTCTGCAGTTGTCTTTGAGTTAGCTGTGGGCAGAAAACTAATTTTGGAGAGGTAATTATAAGAGTGAGATAACTCTATTTCTTATTACTAATCTGGCAACCTCTGCGTCATAAATGCGTGAAAGGGTTAATTCGGCCCCATTCAGCTTACTGTTTTAAGACGTTTACATCCCCATCCAGGTGGCGATCTTTTCATGTAGAGCGCAAGCGAGCCAGCATATTTTCTATAATATTTTTGTCAGCAAGCTACATTTGTAAATATTTCGACAGAAAAATGTGTCAGGCGAAGCCGGATTGGGATAAACGTCGAAAAACAGTAGGCTAAATGGGGCCGAACTGATACAAGCCAGAGAATGAGAGAAAAGGAGAGAAAAAAAAAGCAGGTGACCCCCCCCCCCCTTAAAATATATGGTTTCTGTCTTGTGTGTGACTACGTTATCGACTTTAGTTTCAATGTTTTTACTTTTCTTGAACATATATGTTGATAACTTTTCATTGCAATATATTCGTGAATAAAAACACTATTATTATTATTATTATTATTATTATTATTATTATTATACATATTTATATGTACAACATTTTCGCCTCCAAAAATATTTATACTACCTTTGCTCATATTTCTATATTCTAACACTGTTTCTCAGTCTCCCAATACATAAAGGTTTTTCTTCTTCATATCTATCCTCTAACTCGCACAATCCATGCCCTCTCCCGGAATCGAAACCAATCAGGACACGAATATATCCTAAGGTGACTATCAGTATTTTGTTTTTCAATATTCGATAATATATTTAAAATTTATTCTTGCAATTATTGGACGATTTTATTCAGTTTAGGTAGGATCTGATAAAATGACATGATTAATTGAGACAAGTTGTAAATGTTTGATCCGTAGTGGTCTTTAAACATTTGAATAACATTGTCTAGTGTTGACAATAGTGTAATTACATTGACGCATCTTGTTGAACGGGTTCAAGTTACCAGACTACCATTTTCATGCATCGTTACTTTTTTCCAAGGTATCAAAAGAACCTACCGTAAATAAACGAGGGAATGCAGAAGACCAACTGGTTTGTAAGGGCAGGCCCCTCTCCCCATCACCCTATCTCATCCATATATATATATCCAATATTACCTTGAAATTCTCTACTGTGAACCTGATATAGTATTTGGCAACCTAATCCAAGTACATGCAACTCTGTTACCAAACCAGTACTTGCCTATACTTTGTTCTAAAAATACATACGTTAGTTTTTAATCCATTTGTTGGATTACTTTCACTCGCACTCAGTATATTTATCATGTCCCTTATATTAATTCCACTAACTCGTATGAATATCTCCATCATAACCCCTCTAAATCTATGTTTATTTTACGAATGTAAGTCACCCAGCATAATTACGCAAATTTCGGCCCTATTTCTTTGACTTAGTTATCCATATTTCTAAACACTTTCTCAAAGTTTTTAATAAATTGTCTCTCTTCCCTTCTTCCCCTCTTCCTGACAGCAGTTCCCTTCTGGGCCTGATTGGATTGTATCTTAATCACTGTGGTTTATCTTAGTTATCCCTTTTCCTTTCTAGTTTTCTATTCACATTCGTGTTTTTTTCTCCTTTTCTTACACTTTCCTTTATTCTGGGTTTATCAGTATTAGTATAAAATCCTGGCCACATCGCTGGATCGCAAGATCTATGTGGCCAGAGTATTTATGTATATATATATACAGTATATATGTAAAAAAAAATATATATATATATATAATTGAGAAGAGACAGATTCAATACAGAGATAAGGCGAAAGTTCTCATACTCTATAGTGCTGTAATGCAGCCACTTCAAATATACTGTGCAATGTTGGCATATACTGTAGGACTCTTTAGGAACATGTTGAGCGATTAGAAAGAGCCCAAGCTAGGGTTACAACACTACTTCCTTCGATTAGTAGATTGAGTTAAAATGAACGTCTTTGCCTTCTTTGGAAATGTCTGTGAAGTCAAATCGTAATAATTGATTGCCAATTGATTGGAAGTTGTATCACGTCACTTTAACCAATCCTTGTAAGTTCTTGTAACTCTCTCTCCTGACTGTCATTGTTCTTCTATTCACTAGTGCTAGGACATTTTAGAAATAAGTCCGGACTGCCTCGCAGGGACCACAGGATCTGTGTGGTCCGATTATATATGTACCATTATGTAAAATTCTCTCTCTTTTCTCTCTCACCCCCCCCCCCCCACACACAGAAAATCTCTCTCTCTCTCTCTCTCCTGCTTGTCACTGGGGAAGGACATATAATTCTGTCCACTACTGACATATTCCCGTGCCCCCCTGACCTCACCCTAACTTGACCTTTATAATTTTTTCTTGTGACATGGTTACCCGTGTCTGTGAGAGAGAGAGAGAGAGAGAGAGAGAGAGAGAGAGAGAGAGAGAGAGAGAGAGAGAGAGAGAGAGAGAGAGAGAGAGAGAGAGAGAGGAGAGAGAGAGAGAGAGAGAGAGAGAGAGAGAGAGAGAGAGAGAGAGAGTACAAAGGAGTACAAAGGAAATCAAGCAACAACAGATCTAGTGACCCTTCTAGGTTGCTTGTCCTCCAAAACACCTGAGGATCAAGTGTCCAAACAGTGGTTTAGAGTGGGTAAGGGAACATTGGAAAGGGAATTACTGCCCTGGAACTAATGTCTGTGGCAGGATTAGGAAGTTAGTAGGGGACAGATAGGTTAGTAACTGAGGGGGGGATAAAATAAAGTTATTCATTTACAAACGCAGTCAGTCGCGGGTTTGATGCGAGATATTTGTCTAGGCGGAGTTTTAAATGAATCAACGGTGATGCAGTCTATAACGTTTCGGGGAAGCCCATTCCACAAGTTGACAACTCGATTGAAGAAGAAATTCTTAGATTCGTGTGAGTTAAAAGATTTACCAATAATTTTGCAACCGTTTCCCTGCGTGTAATTAGATTGGTCGATAGTGAAGTACTTACTACAGTTCATATTGTCGATGCCTTTGATGATTTTGAACAAACACTTGAATTAAGTCACCTCTTAATCTGCGCTGGGTTAAAGGAAATAGATTTAATTCTCTAAGACGCTCTTCGTATGGTTTGTTCTTTAGGCTAGGTATCATTTTGGTAACTCTACGTTGAACTCGTTCTAGCTTGTTTATATCTTTTTGGTAATAAGGGCACCAGGATTGAACGCAATACTCCAGAAGAGGGCGGACTAAGGAATTGTAAAGGGTTAGGATAACTTCTTTGGATTTATGCTCAAATGACCTGCCTATAAAGCCAATTATTTTGTTTGCTTTCTTAACAACTTCTGAACATTGTTGACTCGGTTTTAGGTTACTCGATATTGTTACTCCCAGATCGGTTTCTTCTGTTTACATTGTTAAGCTGAGTGCCATTCATCGAATAGTTTGCTTTCTCATTTAGGTATCCGATATGTAGTACTTTACATTTATCCGCATTGAAACTCATTTGCCAAATTTGGGCCCAACATGACAATTTATCTAGATTGTGTTGCATATCGTCAACTTGTTCTTTTTGAGAGTACGCTATTTTGCAATTTTTGTATCGTCAGCAAATTTTGAGATTGTACAGGTGAGACCCTCATCTATGTCGTTGATGTAAATTAGAAAGAGAATTGGTCCTAGGTACCGATCCCTGGGGTACCCCGCTACTTACATTGGTCCATTTAGATGCCTTACCGTTTATGACTACTCTTTGCTTTCTGTCGCTGAGCCAATTTTTCTATCCATTTCAACACACCGTCTTGTATTCCATGCGCTTTTAGTTTTAGCAGTAAACGTTTGTGGGGAACTTTGTCAAAGGCCTTTTGAAAATCAAGGTATATAATATCTACAGCTTTACTCTCATCGTAGAGGTTGAGGATATCGTGGAAGAAGTCTAAGAGGTTTGTTAAACAGGAACGTTTTTTTACGAAAGCCGTGTTGAGTATCTTTAAGAATTTTATTTTCCTCTAAGTGATTTACGAGTCTGTCTCGTATGACCGTTTCTAGCATTTTACATACAACTGAGGTTAAGCTAATTGGGACGATAGTTACTGGTAGGGATTTGCTGCCTTTTTTTGAATATCGGTGTTACGTTGGCTAGCTTCCACTGATCGGGCATAGTTCCAGACTGCAAGGATTTATTGAATAGTAATGTCAGTGGTTTGGAGAGCTCATCCTTAGCTTCCTTTAGAACTCTAGGCGAGATTGTATCAGGTCCAGGCGTTTTATTTACCTTGAGTTTATCTAAACAATTCAATACTTCTCTCTCTGTAACGGTGATATTGCTTAGAACATCTGAATTATCAATCTGAATCGGCGATGGTGTAGGGATATCACTGAGGTCTTCTGTTGTAAAAACTGATGCAAAGAAAGTATTGAGGGCATTACTCATTTGTACTTCGTCTTTGGTGTATTCTCCATTTTCATCGACTAACGGTCCAACAGTTGAAGTAACTACTTTTTTCTTTCTGATATAACTATAGAATTCTTTCGGGTTTGTTTTACTTTGATTCGAAATATGTAACTCTAAGGTCTTTTTACTTTGCTTAATTAACTTTTTGGCTTTGCGTCGTAGCTCTACAAATTTCAGCCGTTCTTCGTCATTTTGTGAGGAGAGAGAGAGAGAGAGAGAGAGAGAGAGAGAGAGAGAGAGAGAGAGAGAGAGGGGGGGGGGAGGAGCATAAGTATGTTTGAACCTTTTTAACCCTTTCACGCATTTACGACGCAGAGGTTGCCAGATTAGTAATAAGAAATCGAGTTCTCTCACTCTTATAATTACCTCTCCAAAATTAGTTTTCTGCCCACAGCTAACTCAAAGACAACTGCAGAGGTTGAAGTAACTAAACTAATGGTTTATAAATACCCCTGATGGTAACCAAGGCTTTAAAGTATCCCCAATAGGCTCAACATCGCGTCATATGCGTGACAGGGATATGAGATATTGTCAAAGTCATATACAATAATATAGGAGTATGTTTGTATAATATTTTGTGGTTCCTTTATATTCGGTTACTCCTAATGTTATATTAGATGTTTAGTTTCATTCTTGGACCATTGGAATGAAATAGATATGTAATGGCAACGTATGAAACTTGTGGTTAGTCATATCTCTCTCTCTCTCTCTCTCTCTCTCTCTCTCTCTCTCTCTCTCTCTCTCTCTCTCTCTCTCTCTCTCTCTCTCTCTCTCTCTCTCTTCTCTCTCTCTCATCTCTCTCTCTCTCTCTCTCTCTCTCTCTCTCTTTTTCTCTCTCATCTCTTCTCTCTCTCCTCTCTCTCGACTTCTCTCTCTCTCTCTCGCCTCTCTCCTACCCCACCTCTTCTCTCTCTCTCTCTCTGTCTGCCTGTCTGTCTATCCTGCAACGTGATCTACTAAAATATTTGTGTCCATTATTAGTTAATGAGGTTGACACAATTCCTGTTTCCATTGTTCCCCCCTAATTACCTCGGTGATGTGTACAGTCATGGTCAAGAGTCGCGTCCTACCTCCAGAATGTCATCTCGGGTTATTGCTAAACTGACATAAATAAATCCATACTATTATAGAGGGTAAGGTTATTTTTATGGACCCCCTTCTCCCTCATATTTCGCCCCATTAATTTTTGAGATTTTAAAGCAATCGCCCCATTAGTTTGGCGATTGTAAGACCTTTCGCCCTATTTCTTTGCCAAGTTAAAGATCTCTAGAGCCAATTAGGTGTCGATTATTTTCTGGCGAACGATACCGAGCCTGCAGTTTAGAAGGAACCGGCCTTCGGTATATAATTAAAAAAAAAAAAAAAAAAAAATTAAGTATTCTCAGACAAGCCCTATCATTGTCGGTACTAATTACTACAGTTTTGCAGTGTTCCTAGCCAGTCAATAGTATATGCTAGTTGGTGTAATTATAATAAGAAGTGCTGCAACACTATTACATCATTTTAAGGGGGGGTCACCGGCTTTTTCATCTTTCTCTCCTTTTCTCTCTTTCCCTGGCTTGTATCCATTCGGCCCCATTCAACCAACTGTTTTAAGACGTTTATCCCCATCCAGGTGTCGATTTCTTCTTGGAGAGCGATAGCGAGCCAACATTGTATGGAGAAATCCGGCTTAGCCGGAGATATTTTTCTATCGAAAAATGTACAAATTTAGCTTGCTGTCAAAACGAAAATATATATATGCTGGCTTGCTACCGCTCGCCAGGAAAATATTGACACCTGGATGAGGGTAAACGTTTTAAAACAGTAGGCTGAATGGGGCCGAATGGATAAAAGCCAAAGCGAGAGGGAGAGAAAGAGAAAAAAGCGAGGTGGGCTCCCTTAATTGCAATTACAAGTAGCGCATCTCATAGACTGGCTAGGCATAGGGCAAAACCGAGAGGGCCTGGGTTCGATTCCCGGGCAGAGCGAGACGAATGGGCAGTCTCCTAACACCCAATGCCTCTGTTCACCTAAGCAGCTAATTAGGTTGTTGTTGTTGTTGTTGTTGTAACAACAGCTAATTAGGTACCTATCTATAGTGTTAGTGGACAGTTGTGACGTTCCATCTAGGGAAGTAAGCTGTGGTATAATAATAATAACAATAATAATAATAATGATGAAAATAATAATAATAATAATAATAATAATAATAATAATAATAATAATAATAATAATAATAATAATATTAATAATAACAATAATAATAATAATGAAAATAATAATAATGAAAATAATAATAATAATAATAATAATAATAATACAATAATAATAAAATAATAATAATAATAACAATAACAATACTACCGGTAATAACCCCACTGCAGCCCTAGCTTCCCTGTGTTGTAAGCATAATACAGCCGAGGTTCCTACATCAGACAGCAGTATAGGAGCCATGAAGGGGGCCCAACAGGGGTATTAGGAGGCCCCAGGGTCTCTCGCTCTCTCTCTCTCCCCCCTCTCGCTCTCTCTCTTCCCCCCTCTCTCTCTCTCACTCTCTCTCTCTCATACACACACATGCACATACAACAATACTATTAATGGCTATAACAATTGAAATACGTGTTATGCCCGGGTTCTAAAATACATTAAACTGGATTGATATGTACAGTCGGTGGTAAAAGTCGTGTTACCTCTCCTGCCCCACTGTGACTCCCGATATTCATAGACTCGAGAATATTAGGTGTACACAACGTGCATTAACGTACATTAAGGGGGTAGTGCCATGGTCTTTGGTCTATAAATGTATATATTAATATACCGGTATGTTCTAGTTTCCTCGCTAGACCTACATCAAGCTTAGAAGAAGAACAAAAAAACATAGACCCCCTATTAAGATAAATTTGTACATTTATCGGTAGAAAAAATTACCGGCCAAAGGCCGGTTCATCTTAAAAATGCAAGCTCGCTATCGCTCGCCAGGAAATAATGGACACCTAAATGGCACGAAAGATCTTACAAATGACAAGGAAATGGGGCGAAAGGTGGTAAACATGCCAAACTAATGGGCCGAACGTCTTAAAGTCTCAAAACTAATGGCGCTAAACATGGGGGAGAAGGGGAGCCAGAAAAACCCTCTGCCTCCCCTTAGACTTTTATACGAGATACAAAATAGAGATAAATTCCCACGCTCATAGACCTTTATACGAGATAACAACACAGCATAGATATAAATTATCACCCACTTAGATCTTTATACGAGATAACACAGCAGATATAAATTATCACCCACTTAGACCTTTATATACGAGATAACAACACAACATAGATATAAATTATCACCCACTTAGACCTTTATATACGAGATAACAACACAACAGATATAAATTATCACCCTCTTAGACCTTTATACGAGATAACAACACAACATAGATATACATTATCACCCACTTAGACCTTTATAACAACACAGCATAGATATACATTATCACCCACTTAGACCTTTACAACAACACAGCATAGATATACATTATCACCCACTTAGACCTTTATAACAACACAGCATAGATATAAATTATCACCCTCTTAGACCTTTATACGAGATAACAACACAGCATAGATATAAATTATCACCCTCTTAGACCTTTATACGAGATAACAACACAACATAGATATACATTATCACCCTCTTAGACCTTTATACGAGATAACAACACAGCATAGATATAAATTATCACCCTCTTAGACCTTTATATACGAGATAACAACACAACATAGATATACATTATCACCCTCTTAGACCTTTATACGAGATAACAACACAACATAGATATACATTATCACCCTCTTAGACCTTTATACGAGATAACAACACAACATAGATATAAATTATCACCCACTTAGACCTTTATACGAGATAACAACACAACAGATATAAATTATCACCCACTTAGACCTTTATACAAGATAACAACACAACATAGATATAAATTCCCACGCTCATAGACCTTTATACGAGATAACAACACAACATAGATATACATTATCACCCTCTTAGACCTTTATACGAGATAACAACACAACATAGATATAAATTATCACCCACTTAGACCTTTATACGAGATAACAACACAACATAGATATACATTATCACCCTCTTAGACCTTTATACGAGATAACAACACAACATAGATATACATTATCACCCTCTTAGACCTTTATACGAGATAACAACACAACATAGATATACATTATCACCCTCTTAGACCTTTATTATTATGTTCTCTCCACCAACCAACTTTACTCTTAAACTCGATTAATGAAATTAACAAACACATGTGGCAGTCCGGGGATTCGAACCTAGGATGCTCACATCGAAAATCAACACACTTATGCATTGCACCACGAAGACAGTTATATACGAGCTACAAAACAGAGAGAGCATTCACTGTGAAATTCCCACCCCCACTTACATATTCAGAGGGAGCCCGGCCCTCATCCGGGGGGAAATTCCTTGTGCAAATAAGACAAGTTGAGCAAGAATTATATATTAGACGCCCAAGTTTATGGAGATAACAATTATTAAGGGAGCCCACCTCGCTTTTTTGGTCTCTTTCTCTCCCTCTCTCTTTGGCTTGTATCCATTCGGCCTCATTCAGCCTACTGTTTTAAGACGTTTAACCCCATCCAGGTGTCAATATTTTCCTGGTGAGCGGTAGCGAGCCAGCATATATATATTTTTGTTTTGACAGCAAGCTAAATTTGTACATTTTCGATAGAAAAATTTCTCCGGCGAAGCCGGATTTCTCCATACAATGCTGGCTCGTTATCGCTTGCCAGGAAAAAATCGACACCTGGATGGGGATAAACGTCTTAAAACAGTTGGCTGAATGGGGCCGAATGGATGCAAGCCAGAGAAAGAGAGAAAAGGAGAGGAAAAAAAAAAAGCCAGGAGGAAGCAAGACAACAAATAAGATGGTGATGGTATCGGTGATGAAAAATAATATAAAGACAATAGACAATCAGAAACAAAAATTTGATAATTTGAAATAGGAAAAATAAATGGTAAAGAGGAGGTACAATTAACAATGAATATATAAGATTAACAACAAGAACACAAAGAGCAGCCAATACACAACACTAAAATATAAAGGACAACAATATTATTAAGAACGAAACAAAGTAACGACAAAATACCATGAAAGCGCAATACTCGAAGACATGAAAGCACAAGATGAAGCAAAAATGAGGTTAAAAGTCTAATAACCTCAAAGTAAATAGAAAACCTGGAAGAACAAAGTGCAAGAGGGGTTGATTGGGGTTGGGGGCAGGGTTTCTAGGGGTGTGTGTGGGGTGTGGGGAGAGGGGAGGGGTCAGAGGGGTTGCGGCCAGGTTCAGAGTGGAAGAGTATTTATGGTGGGGGGAGGGGGGGGGGGGCCGGAGGAGTAGGTGCAAGAGAAGGACAAAGACGAAGATCAAGGGTAAAGAAGAAAGAAAGACTATATTAAGAGTGGAGCATCAAAGAGTGAAAGAGAGGGCTGGAGGCTGGGGCAAAGACTGACGGGCCATTGGCACAGGTAAACAATATACCTGCAGTTTTTAAAAGATTAGGTTCAACTTCAAAAGATAATTGCACATTCCTCTCTCTCTCTCTCTCTCTCTCTCTCTCTATATATATTCTCTCTCTCTCTCTCTCTCTCTCTCTCTCTCTCTCTCTCTCTCATTCTGTATATATATATATACGGTACATTAAGAAAGTGGAGAAGGATTTCCTAATGAAATGTCAAAATGTGAAATATTTAATGTCCTTACTGGCAAACAATATATTGTAAAATATAATGCAGTGCTGAACAAAGTGAATGTTGGATGTTGTCACAGAATGGCAAGATATCAAGGAGGGTAAAACATAAAGAAACATGCTAGTAAGAAGTGTCAAATCATGTTTATGTACACTAATAAATAAAGATTGAGTAGTTAACTTAAATTGTCAAAATAGAAACTCATTGTTGACATACTAATTGAAGACATTTATGAACATTTCACTTGAATCATAACAGAGGCGTTTGTAAGTGTAGTTTGAAGAACCGGTAGTGGCACATGAAGTAAACTTTCAGAAGAAGCTAATTATTTTCTTTAGAAAAGAAAGAACATGGAAGTCAAGGCAACCAAAGACGAAATAGAAGCAACAGAACTAAGACCATTAACTTACAAAATATTTAAGATGTCCGATATTTCAACATACGCAAAATTGAAGATATTTTAAGATATGGTGAACGTATGAAAGTAACTATGGAATTGTTTGGCATAGGTAAATGCCGATTGGTTACCCTAAATGATGAAGTAACTTACTACAGATATAAAATAGTGAAGGTACTGTTACTGGACAATTGTATACTAGACAAAACTGTAGTGAGGGCAGTCCCAAAGACCAATAATTATTCAGAGCTTTTGTAAATCATAATGCCACCTGTGGTAGCAGTAGGTGAAGTTAAGGCTATTTTGTGATACATTTATACATTAGCAGATATAAAGCATATGGTGATGACAATCTTTCTATTGATCACATTAACAATGCATTTGATATTGCACTTAAACTAGTTAAATTATACAAGGAATGCCTACACTGCCGATAAGTTCCTGGATATATATCATAATTATTTTCATTCACAAAAAGAGAGATGCCTTAAACCTTTCAGGATTTGAAGAAGTATTTAATATATATTTTCTGGCAATTATATATACTTTTTTTAGCGTAGGAAAGGTATATGGAAGTCAGAGGGTTGTTTGAGATATATTCTTTATCCTTAATACTTGTTAAGCTGTATACAACTTTTCAATGATAGTCAAAATATACTGTCAATACACATCATAATCCTCAAGAGGTTAACTGTTTACTAAAATAGTCACCCCCCGAAATGGTAGAAACTTAGATTAAAATCAGTCAAGAGAATAAACAGGTTTGCGTAGTAGATACTCGACAACCAGCCATATGCAAGTTGTTAATCAAGTATTTGAGAAACTGTGTTGGTGGTGTAATGGTTTAGATGATTATGTTCTGGGTGTGGTGTCCTGAGTTCGAATCCCGGGAGTACCATAAGCTTTCATTAGTTTATTCAAGTACATTGGGGTTTGTAATGGATGATTATTGTTAAGAACGGAGTGTTACTTAAACCAGACTATATAAAATATGTGGCTCTTGCTTCAGATATTATAATTGATTTGTAAATTACGAAAAGTCATTTGCTCCAGTCGAAAATCAACCTATTCGAAAACATGGATGATACGACAATTACATGCAAGTTTCAGAAGACATACATAGCAATGGGACAGCCATAAGACAGTTCCACAACGATTATGAGAATTCCAATTACGGGGGGTCACCTGTTTTTTATCTTTCTCTCCTTTTCTCTCTTTCTCTGGCTTGTATCCATTCGGCCCCATTTAGCCAATTATTTTAAGACGTTTATCCCCATTCAGGTGTCGATCTCTTCTTGGCGAGCGGTAGCGAGCAAGCATTGTATGAAGAAATTCGGCTTCGCCAGAGACATTTTTCTATCGGAAAATGTACAAATTTAGCTTGCTGTCAAAACAAAAATATATATATATGCTGGTTCGCTACCGCTCGCCAGGAAAATATTGACACCTGGATGGGGGTAAACATCTTAAAGCAGTAGGCTGAATGGAGCCGAATTTATACAAGCCAAAGAGAGAGGGAGAGAAAAAGAAAACAAGTGAGGTGGGCCCCCTTAAACAAAGAAAGGGTAAGAATGAATTTAATGGAAAAGAAAGCTAAATTTATGCTTAATCATCTTATGCGAATTAAAAAGACAACACAAATATATATATATATATATATATATATATACAGGGTGTTCCAGAAATATGTGCCGAAAATCAGGGGATGTATTCCTGACACATAAGTGAATGTAAATCACTAAATGACCATATAAGCAAATATCAATAGTTGTCGAGTTACAGCACCTAACAGGTCTTCTACCCCAGAGGCTGAATGGTGCAACATACAGACGGTTTCTTGAGGACACACTACCACTGCTGCTGGAGGATGTGCCCATTGGAATACGGAGAAGGATGTGGTTTCAGCATGATTGTGCTCCGGCCCATTATTGCCATATTGCAAGGGATTACTTAACCCGTACAGCCCCAGCGACGCGCCTGACGCGTCGGCGATGTATGTAACGCACAGCCCCAGAGACGCGCCTGGCGCGTCACCCTAATTGCGCCGACCGTAACCTCAGGTGTAGCCACTCAAGGGGGCTCAGATTTGTATGGGAACTGTGTACGTATCCCACGCAACCGTGGCGATGGTTGAAAACTCTCAAAGTCCACGTGCGTGCGCGCGAGCGCGCAATAACCTGCTTTTTTGGGATAATTGCCTTCAATTTTTTACTCTTGTAAAATCCGTTTTCGGGCGCGCTGTAAGACCATTTTCTGTAACTCGACAACTATTGATATTTGCTTATATGGTCATTTAGTGATTTACATTCAATTATGTGTCAGGAATACATCCCCTGATTTTCGGCACATATTTCTGGAACACCCTGTATATATATATATATATATTAATAACACTACATAATGATAGAGCAAGATAAACAAATATCAGCAATAACAGAAAACAAACAATACAGAAAGACACGCTAATTAAAAAATGCATATATAAAACATATATATAGAAAATAGCCATCAGCCAATGAAAGTAAAACGTATATAACACGACACACAAGCGACAAGCAATAATGTCAATCTACTAAATATTAAGCAACTAAATACAACAAAAACACTCACCCAGATTTCCGTAGCGATGCTTCAACTTTCTGGGTAAAGAGATATATAATTAAATGTTAGCTATGAAATGAGAGAACATGAACAATAAGTGTGTTAATATATACTGTATAATTATATGATTGTATTTGCAGGAGTTAACTTTAATGTACAGATAATTACAGTAGATATCTAGTTTGTTATATTCATATATATGCATACACACAGACATTCAGACAGAATGACAAACAAGTATGCAAACACACATACCCACATAAACAAACACACACACACACATACAAACACACACACACACACACACTCAGACACATATAGATGGATAAATACATATATTAACCAAATGCACACACATATATAGTTATATAAATAGTTACATACACCAAACACTCATAATACCTTCCCTATGGTCGACCACATGTTAATATTCCCAAACGTGTACCTTATCAGTGATGGGAATGGTTTAAGTGTGTGTATGTGTGTGTGTGTGTGTGTGTGTGTGTGTGTGTGTGTGTGTGTGTGTGTGTGTGTGGTGTGTTTGTGTTTGTGTGTGTGTATGTGTCTGTGTGTGTGTGTGTGTGTGTATTCACTCCCTTTCACTTGCTTGTTTAGTCAAGGGGAATCCACGCAATGCGAGCTAAGCTCATTATTATCGCGCCTCCTTAACGAATGTATTGCGTGAAATGCATGTTAAGTGTTTATGTATCGTTGGAATGGCTGTGGATGCGTGTGTAGTCTGTATTTTAGCCAATTGGCGACATCTGGAAACGAAGGCTTAGGGTTAATCTGTACGGTACCATTCTCACTACGTTACCAGTCTCACCCGAAGGCTTAGGTTGACCAGTAGCTTAGGTTGACCAGTACGATACCCATCTCGCCTTGTAACCGATCACCAACCCCAGATGGGACGTCACAACTTCGTCCACTTATACCAGGTTCCTATTTATATTGCTAGGTGAACAGAGGCTACACCGTTAAGAGACTTGCCCAAATGTGTGTGTGTGTGTTCTTTGTGGAGCTTATGAAGGATATCTAGGAAACACATATGAAACCTCAATAAATCGTCTACTGATAAACAAATTACTATAAAGAAAGATAGCACCATATACTAAAAGGTTTGACTATGAAGAATGGGCTTACCTTCATGTATAATTATCCATAAGAAGCGATAACTCCAACTGTGCTGATCTTACCTAATCTCTGTTCATCGTAAAAAGGCGATAACACGGTTATATCCTATCCTAATTTTTTTTTTTTTTTTTATTCCTGGACCAACATTTTCCTCATGTGTAGCCCCATTACCTTTGAGATATTAATATGTTTTGCACCATAAGTTTGGCGATTTTAAGATCTTTCGTTCAATTTCTTTGTCAATTTTAAGACCTTTCGTGCCATTTAGGTCGATTATTTCCTGGCGAACGATAGCAAGCTTGCAATTTAGGAGGAACTTGGCTTCAGGCGGGACATGTTTCTACAAAAGAATGTAAACATATATCTCCAAGGGGGGTCTGGGGGGGATTATTTCACTTCAAAAGAATGTAAACATATATCTCCAAGCGGGGCCTGGGGGGGATTATTTCACTTCCCTCGAATTGCTTTCCACAAACTTACAATCTACAAATGTTTAAATCCAGTTGTTACAAACATTTTATGAATGGAGGATGCCTTTAGGCACATGGACCTTTTTGTTTTATCTGTGTTTTTCCTTCCTCCGTTCATTGTCTCTTTAAAAAAAAAAAAAAAAAAAAAAAAAAAAAAAAAATTATCTCCAAGGGGGGTCTTGGGGGTATTATTTTTAGATTGATGGAGGTCTAGGGAGCAAACTAATACAAAATCCCTTAAGGGGAGACACACCGTTTTTTGTTTTGTTTTTTTGGTCTATTAATTCATATGTTCCTTAGTTTTCTCGCTAGACCTCCATCAAGCTTAGAAAAACACCCCCTAGACCCCCCTTGAAGATAAATTTGTAAATTTTTCGGTAGAAAAATTTCCCGGCCGAAGGCCGGTTCCGCTTAAAATTTCAGGCTAGCTATCGCTCGCCAGAAAATAATCGACACCTAAATGGTACGAAAGGTCTTAAAATTGATAATGAAATGGGGTGAAAGGTGTTAAAATCGCCAAACTAATGGGCCGAACGTCTTATAATCTAAACAAAATGGGGCTAAACATGAGGGAGAAGGAGGTTCAGAAAAACGGTCTGCCTCCCCTTAATCATTGAGCGCTGGCAAGAGATAAATATCGAAAGAAGGTACAATCGATTATAACACGATATTGAAATGAGGATAGTTACTGTATATGGTATTTTCTCCTAATGTATTTAATAACAAAATATTGGCTATGTAAAAGGAGACACAAATATATATACAATGAGGGTTTGGAGGATAAAAGTAACCTTGACCCACTTTTCTATTTATCTTTAATCCTTGTCAAATCTTTAGCAGCCCGTCTCTAACTTAATATCAACAAAACACAGTACTGTGATGGAAAATCTTAACTTACTTTAAATGAAGTTAATATTGGTAACCTACATTATTAGATAACTCCTGTTCACAAGAGAAATAACAAAAGTTGCTCTCGAGTGAACATGTACGTACACTAGCGAACTTTCACGTGACCTCACCATTCTCTCAGTAAAGGGTTATATTGACTTTTCATAGTGTACTAATTTCCTTGTGTAACTAATCTCTCTCTCTCTCTTTCGTTCTCTCTCTCTTTCGTTCTCTCTCATCTCTCTCTCTCTCTCTCGCAGGCACATCACCGGAGGGTCAGCTTTCATGATAACGAAATTTTATCCTAGTTTTCCAGGTCACTTACCATTTGCCGCGAGAGAGTGTATTATAATAACTACAGTAAATTAACACTTGGCAGAATAACGTAGATCTCTCTCTCTCTCTCTCTATATATATATATATATATATATATATATATATATTATCCGGTATATATATATATATATATATATATATATATATATATATATATATATATAAGAGCATAAGAACATAAGAAAATGGGAGTCTGCAGAAAGCCGATTGGCCTAAGCAAGGCAGATCCCTGTCCCACACAACCCCAATTACAAAGCCCAATTATAGGCTCAACACTCTAATACCCTGAGGATCATCTTACCAAAACGGTTAGAGATTAACGCAGGATTACGGGGGCCTGCAGAGCGCTGATGGGCCCAACCCTGCTGATCCCCCTTCACACCCAACCCTTCTCGTCCATATGCTTATCCAATTTTATCTTAAAGCTCCCTATCGTTTTTAATCCCACTATAGCACTTGGTAGTCCATTCCACCCATCTACAACTCTGTTACCAAACCAATATTTGCCTATATCTTTTCTGAAACGAAATTTAGCTAATTTGAAACCATTGGTACGAGTTCTTTCGCTATCACTGAGCTTTAGTACATTTGTCATGTCCCCTTTGTTAATCCCACTAACCCACTTGAACACCTCTATCATATCCACTCTAACTCTGCGTCTCTTAAACGAACGTAAGCCTAATTTCGTCAACCTTTATGGAAGATTTCTAATATTAATTTTAGTCATTTTACGTTGTACTCTCTCCAAGGAATCTACGTCCAT
>CM064487.1:134180003-134252503 GCA_032716605.1 Paralithodes platypus
TGTTTATATAATATTTATATATTTCATAATTCAATGTAGTGCAAAAGAATTATGTGTCTGCATTGTTTAAGTGTAGCATAATGTGATAATTTACTGGTTTTGTATGTGGATCCATATCTTCAACATGGTTATAATTTGTTAAAAAATAATCGTATTACATAAATAAATAAAGATAAACATACACAAAAATATCCCCTTAGGGAAGAATCAGGGAGAGGTTCTTCTTAACCTGAATAATTGGTAATACGCAAACCAGAACCATTGAAAAAGGCGTTATTATACCGTAAGGAATGCTTGCTTTGGAGCCCTTTCTCCCTCATGTTTAGCTCCATTACTTTTGAGATTTTAAGAGGTTCGCCATATTTGTTTAGCTATTTCGCCCCATTTCTATGTCAATTTTTAGATCTTCGTGCCATTTAGTTTTGATATTTTTTTCCTGGCGAGCAATAGCGAGCCTGCAATGTAGGAGGAACCAACCTAGATGGAGGTCTACGGAGGAAAGTAAACAAATATATATACAAATATATTTATGAATTAATACATAAACAATATATATGCACAGTATAATACATAATTAATACATAAACAATATATATATACAGTATAATACATAATTATCACTTTAATCTTATCACAATGTTGTTACCGTTGCCGCAGGTGGCTCTAACGGGCGATATTCTCACGCAACAAGGTCGTACGATAAAACTTAATATAATGGGATTGGCTGCGTATATTTAGGACACATTTGATACCAATGTATGTGTTATTATCAAACCTAATATTATTGATTAAGGTTATAAGTGCTGCATTTTAGCTTTTGTATGTGTATCTTCATCATCGTGTCATTCCTTATTGTCGTTTTTGCATACCAGATAGTAGCATATGATACAAACACCCTTGATTACAATCGATTACCCAACGAAAAAAACAATCGTCAACATTTTATTCATAATGCAACTTTATATAAAATTATAATCACTTTTGTTCTCCTTCTTATGCCATACAAGCTACAACAATAAATTAAACAGGGATTATAGTGAGCAGTAGAAAATCTATATTAATTCAAATATATTAATATATTTCAATTAAGTCAGGATCACAGGGTTCAACATTCCGTAAATTAGTATGTGGATTTACCTAATGTACTGTACGTAAGTATGTTGCACGGTTGTCGAGTTTGAAGAGGATACAACATCAGTATCACTATTCAACAAATGTTATTAAGAAGTAAATTAATTTAAGTGAAGTACAGTTAGTTTTTAGTTTACATCCATATCCACATCATACTTGAATACAAACTACTTTCAGAGCTAAAGGAATATACCTGATACAGCTTAAACAAATATACCATGGTATAATGTATAACGTTTATCAGAGACGAGAACAAATAACCAACATAGACATAAGACATAATATAAAAAAAAAAAAAAAAAAAAAAAAAAAAAAATCAGATAAAAATGTGCATGCGTGTAACCATAACAAGCTGTCTAGGAAATGCTTGGGAAATGAGCGTTCGCCTTTAATACTATCAGTGTAAACAGAGATAGAGAGATTCACTTAGGTCATTACGTTGTCCAGTTCCACCCTAGCAAGATGTTGGGTCCTGTGTTGGTGTTAGTGTTGGCTGGAGCGGCGCTGGCTTTTGGTAGGAATTTGAGCATATTCACTATTATTAGGGAAGATGCTTATTTAACTTGTATTATACTGTATGTATATTTTAACATCTAATTCAAAACCCTAGACCCAACTAAAAGAAACTTGTGTATCTATATAATCAAAATACACTCTGGAATCGAACCTCGGACCTGCAGATTCCGATATTTATGCACGGGTTTCCGTCCACCACTGCCCCAAACTATGACAACTAGTTGTATGTAATGATTAGCATAGAAACTCATTGACATTAAAATATTTCATTGTAATGCCAGTCAATTTGTGGCAACAGCCTAAACGGAAAAGTAGATGCTGAAATATACTTGAGCTAGCAGCCCAAGTAGGTAACTTTATTGGTCTCGCGGTCAGAGTACTCACCTCGTCCCGTTATAAAATACCAGCCCGGGATAGTTCCTTAACACAGATACTGTAATAGTCGGGTGGCGATTTTGCCATCTAACGATCCTTAGCTGCTATGGTGAAATGGTAAATAGTAAAGTGGGTAATGAAAAAACCTGACCCCATCACCCCCCAAACACACACACACACACACACTAGGCAAAAATGGTACAAGGCGAGATGGGTATCATATGGTTCACCTAAGCTGATGGCTACCTAAGTCTTCGGGCGAGACTGTACCGTCTATAGTGAGAATGGTACCATACAGATCCACCCTAAGCCTTCGTTTCCGATGTCGCCAATTGGCTAAAATACAGACTACACACACATCCACAGCCATTCCAACAGTACATAAAACACTTAACATGCATTTCACGCAATACATTCCCAGTTAAGGAGGCGCGATAATAATGAGCTTAGCTCGCATTGCGTGGATTCCCCTTGACGAACAAGTAACTGAGTAACTTACATCATATAATATTTAATCACTGTACAGTATATCCACGATTTATACATAATTTCTGACGGTATTTAAGGAGAGCATACTAGCTTTAATGTATCACTTGTTTTCACGATGCATACGCATTTTCTATTCCTTCTGCCAGGTGTAACATGCAACCCCCCGTACCAGCCCATAGGAGGCCAGTGCTTGTACGTGAACGCCCAGGCCGGCATGACATGGGATGCCGCCCGTGAGTACTGCCACTCGGTGTCTGGGAGCCTCCCAAATGAAGTGGTTGATCTGGCCTCCTTCACCACCTGCGACAGTTATGCTGAGTTCGCCCGATATCTGGATCTCACGTGTAAGATTTGATTTAGAGCTGAACTCTGACTGGGGAATGCTTTACCGACACTGGACCATTGAATTACTTATTATATGCATAATCAGAGGGACTTACACTTACGAGCATAACCGCTTGTTCCTCTAGTATGAAAGTCATAAGTTAGTAACTTTACTGAGTGTCGTCGTAATAAAACACAAGATACTACATTTCTTGAAATTCAGAAGACATTTATATTTTTCAACGCCAGAAATTATTGAATATCTTTCATTCAATGTTGTTTATATATCTGCATAGATGTATATGTTGTTTATCTATTTTTCCAACGGGAGTAACCATTCACAAATCATTCATCGACATACCTGTATACTGTATACATATACCGTATATACATTCGTTTATTTAATAGTAAAAGTGGTGAAAGTCATGATAATGGTAATGTTGGTAATTATAGTAGTGATGATAGTGCTCATAGTAGCGATATTGACTATGATAGTGAAGACGGTGATATTATTGGAGAAGGCGTTAGTGATGGCGTTATGTTAATAGTGATGATGCTGATGGTAGTGATTGTCATGATAGTATACTTTGTGATAGCTAAATATGTACATAATTATATTCATATATTTAATTATTGAATATAACAATTGCAGTACAGTTCGCCCTTGAGCTTTAAGGGGGTAGTGGTAATTTGTTCGTCTATGTATTAATGTGTTGGTATATACTATAATAACCTCACTAGACCTCCATCAAGCTTAACAAAAGACCCCCTAGACCCCACTTGAAGATAAATTTGTAATTTTTTCGGTAGAATGTCCCGGTTTCTCGTAGGAATACAGGCTCGTTATTGCCCGCCAGGATAAAATTTACATCTAAATGGCATGCAAGGTCTGTATATTGACAAAAATATGGGGCAAAAGGTCCTAAAATCACCAAACTAACGGACCGAACGTCTTAACATCTCAAAGCTAACTGGACTATACATGAGGGAGAAAAATGAACTACGTCCCCCTTAATTATTCCTTATATCTCCCGCAGTGCCGTTCGCCCATGAGGTGTGGGTGGGCGGTCACTCTCACTTCACGCCCAACATGTGGGAGTGGGTGTCGGGGGAGGGACTACAGACGGGGGCGCCCTATTGGTCAGACTACGAGAACTATGATAGTAACGAGAACTGTGCCTACGCTGATGGTCTCTACTATTACCGCCTCTCTACGGGCAATTGTAACTCCCTCAGGTTGGTGGGTTTTGTCACTTCATCTTACTAATTCCCTACAATCTCTCTCTACACGCCGCAATGTTGCATTTCTCTCAATCTTCCACCGCTCTTACAATAATATACGTTCTTCAGAGCTTTCTCAATGTATACCGCCATCCTTACGGAGAGTGGGGGCACCTTCCTTTCAACACACTCCCACCCCTATTTTGTCCAACTCTCTTACTCACGAGTGCACCGATTATCCCAGTCTTACTTCTACTCAACACGTAAGCTTTGGAACTCTCTCCCTCAATATGTCTTTTCCTCATCCTTTGGCTTAAACTGCTTCAAGCTCCGTGTATCCACACATTTTGACTAGCGTATCTTGAATTAGGCTCTCTATCAGTCTTTCAACTTTGGGGGAGACACCTTTTACAGGCAGCTTTTGCTTTTGTATCTTACATACACATAACAAAAATACATGCAACTTTAAGAGGCAATACTTTCTAAGGATTCTCCTGTAATCTCACTCCAGTGGTTATACATTTTGATGCAGAACTGAATATAAATGTTTGGAACGCAATACTTTATGTACCACGTTTAATTTTCGACTATATTTTCAGAGGCTTCGTGTGTAGTGACGCTCCGGTGAAAGCAGAACTTCCGAAACTAGCCAACGATACGAGGGAGGAGAACTGTCCAGATGATAGTATCCAGGTAACAGTATCACAGATTGTTTGTAGTTTTTCTTGGCCATTAAAACAAACAAAAATATTAATTATAGATTGTGTAAGCTACCACGGATAATTTCATTAAATATAGCCAAATTCTAGGGTTGAAAGAGCTTAGAGATCACAATATTATAGTTGATATTATATACTTTGTGACGCCTACCAGCGTTGGCAGAATCGCCTCTCGTTAGCCACTAGCGCTCGCCAGGGCAGTGAAATGGGCTAAAGTTATCAGAGAATGTTGTTCTTTCTTTCATAGTACTTGCATTGTTACAGACAGTCCAGTAGTGGTCTTTATTTTCGTCTGTGACAATGGGAAGTATTTTATATCATGAGTAGAATATAAGATGCATTGTAGTGTGAAGTTGAGAGAGAGAGAGAGCGGGCAGCGAGGGGGTAGTGTGTGGTGTGTGTTGCCTCCCTCCTCCCTCCTCCCTCGGAGGAGCTTCCTGCCCGCGCGGGCTTTCTCTCGTCTTTGATTGGCTGGTGGTTCTTGGCGCGTCCTAGGGGCCTGCTGCCTTGTGACGTATCGGCCTGTGATTGGCCGACCACCATGCCTTTGTGGGATCCTGAGGGTCCCGAGGAGCTACCCTCCTCAGAGCAGGCTAGGGACGCAAACGACTAACATCCTTTTTACAACTGTCCCCCATATCTCCACCATTCTGATACTGTCTCTCTCACTCAACTTCCTTTCTTTCATTCCTCTGATCTTTTAACGTCACAGCACTCCCTTTGGGTTCTGTACACGATTTCATATCGGCCCATCGTATTGTGTGCGTCGCTCTCATATATATTTCCATGTATTAGAATAGGCTATAAGGGTTCTTAGTCTATGGAGGTTTGATGACTCTGTGTGTGTCTCCCTCAGTGTCCTTAGTTTATGGAGGTTTGATGACTCTTTGTGTATGTCTCCCTCATTATCATTAGTGCTCTGCTGGGTTATTTAATGCTAGACTGGGATGAGGTTTCTGTTGTCATTGTCACCGATGTGTTTATGGTTCGCTTATACCTACACGACTTCGATGGTTTCTGTGGTAGCCTAGGTCGTCCTTTTGGTTGTGTCTTTTGCGAATGCAGCATCGTGTTGTAAGAGGGCATTAGCCTACTACCTTATAACACAGTGCTGCCTCTTTGCTTGACTTTAGAGGGATCGCCAGGGTAGAACCAGATACTTGAGATCTGGATCTACCAAGAGAGCATCCCCGTCATTAACGTAACTTTAACCATACCACCTTAAGGACAACGCTAGGCTATGAGCCTGTCTTGCTCAGCCACAGTTTCCTAACCTTGATATCCCAGCTAGACTTTATTCGCTGAGCAGACACTAGTTAGGACATGAGCTTTTTTGATATGTACGCATTATTATTCACAGTATTTATTAGTCTAGGTTGTTGTTGAGTTGCACAACCATAGCAGACTGTTTCGTTGATGAGGAAGTACTTCTTTTAGTGTCGAGCATTACTGCCGTTGCGCATTTATAGTATTCTCGTGTCAGTTAACATTATAATTATGTCCTATCTTTTAGTGTATTCAGTCTACACGTGTGGTGTCCTGCCTCCTGCCTTTATATAATTTAAGATACGAGCATCTTATGAGCATCAGACTTTCTTCAGAAGTTTCCAGGTCTATGCTGTAGGACTATACTTCACTTTCTTTCAGATAGGAGTGAAGAGTTTATTGTTGTTTAGAGTAACTGCATTGAAGCATTTTTTTATTGTATTAAATCTTGCAGTGATTTAATTGATCTTTCCATAGCTTCCCTTTTATGCATTTTAATGTAACTTGCATCTTGTTTGTTATCAGGCTATACCAGTGTGGGTTAGCCTGAAGTAGAGTATATTTATGCCCAGTTAAGGATACCCCGTTATCGCAGATTAACTCTGGAGGGTATAGGTGATTTTGTTCGCCGGCATATAAGTTCAAGGGTTTGGATCTAGCGTACCGTTGTTGCATAGTGCCCTATTACTAGTCCAATCATTAAGTGCCCTTGTTTTATTTGTAGCCCCGGTCGTAACAACTTGTTTCTTGGTCGCTTCAATCAGGTGACGATTAGTTTAATAGCTTTTGTTTTCTTTTTTTGCTATACCCAGATAATGATATTCAGCATAGAGAAAACATAAGACAGTTAATAATATATTTTATTATCAATAGTGTTTATATAGGATTGTTGTTTAACTTGTCTTCTCTTTCTTGACCTGTTTCAGTCAAATAACAAATTGTGTATTATATATTCTATGAACCCCAAAATATTGTCACAACTGAGGGAGGTTCTGTTGTGGTGAGAGTTTAGCGATGATGAAGATGATTTTTATTATTATTATTATTATTATTATTATTATTATTATTATGTATATATATATATTTTTGTTTTTGGGGGGAGGGGGTCGACTCAAGACAGAGCCAGAATAGGGACAACACACAACACACCAGAAAACAGGAAAAGTGGGGATTGGGCCTGAGTATATAGATAGATAGATAGATAGATGATTATGATAATGATATAGCTAACTATGGCACTACTGACGATATATAAATAACGACAATGAGGATAATAATGGCTTTGCCGATGTTAGCAAGCATGGCGCCAATAATGCTACGTATGCTAATGATGACGATGATAACAAAACGAGAATTAAGGGGAGACAGACCGTTTTTCTGGACCCCTTTCTCCCTAATGTTTAGCCCCATTAGTTTTGAGATTTTAAGACGTTGGTTCCATTAGTTTGGGGATTTTATGACCTTTCACTCTATTTCTTTTTAATATTAGGACCCTTCGTGCCATTTAGGTGTCGATTTTTCCTGGCTAGCGATAGCGAGCCTGTAATTTTAGGAGGAATCGGCCTTTGGCCGGGACATTTTTATGCCGAAAAATGTACACATCTATCTTGAAGGGGAGGTTTAGGGGGTGTTTTTCTAAGCTTGATGGAGGTCTAGAGAGGACACTAAAAAAATATATAAATACATCAATTAATAGACCAAACATGGTGATGGGCTGGTTGGTGATGGGCTGGTCTATCAGAGTGAGACCTGAGCGATCTCTGCCATACCCATAGCTTACTCTGACTGTTCCTTTTACTTATATATTTTCTAGATCTCAAGTGACGGCGTCTCTTCCGTAGATTGACCTCCCAATCTACCAAGATTGGAAGCTAAAGCGTCACATTATTCCTTTGCCCCTCAACTTTCTCTTCATACTTGCTGAGGGGCACAGGGCCCTGGGTGGGTCTTTGGTATCCCGGGCGTTTACGCACCCTCTCAGCTCCCCGCCGTGGAGTGGCTTCGGTCACCCAGGTTTTATTGTGGTCGGCAGGGAGGGTTCTGTGGGGACGCTCGTTTATGGCCTTGGCCTTACTCGGGGCCTTGGGGCTGTTCGGCCAGGCAGCTTGGGGAACAACAACAACAACAACAACAACAACAACAGCCACTGTGCCCTTAAAGTTAATAAGATAATTACAACTCCATTAACTATAACACATTACCAACAACCTTCTAACACTACTATAGTCTGTTCGTTATCAGCTGGCGGTAATTTCAATCCCTTACAAGCAGGTTTATCGATACTTACTGGAAATAATATGTAAATCCCATGTTTCTGCATCATAAAAATACCAAGTTTTCATAATTAGCAACACATTTCCCTACAAAGTCTTCGTAATAGCTGAGTAATTAGGATGAGGACACTGTCATTTAGTTGGGTGTAGTACATGATTAGATTAATGTCCAGTATTCGATAAATAGATATTAATCGTAGTCATGTGCTATACTAATAACTGCCTTGATGGTGTAATGGTTAGCATGTTCAAAATCTGTATGTGGTAACCGAGGTTCGAATCCCGGTGGTGTTGGAGTGAAATTAATACAAATAGATTTACCGTCAGCTGCAAATAAACCGACTAATGTATCGCAGGTGGGCGAGTACTGCTATGTGTTTAAGCGAGAGGACAAGACATGGTCAGAGGCGGAGCACAAGTGTGAAGACGACCATCATCAACAAAGTGGTATGCTGTACTACCCAGAGTCCTGTGAAGAGTATGCCCACCTCACCCACCATCTTGAAGCTATAGGTTAGTTAAAGAAGCATGGAAACCTAACCTAACCTCTTGAGTAGTATGAAGTGTTATGACTGTTTATTCTGGCTGACATAAGACGATTTTATTTACACTTACGTTGCGGGCATATTTCCGCATATTTCCGCTATATTAGGGCTCATTCAGGCACTCTTGAATGATGAAGCAAGTGTCTGAATGAAATTAAATGTATTCAGCCAAATACTAGAAGAAAATAGCTTCAAAATGACACCAGAACGAGCTTCGTAGCAAGCGGGGTTCATCTGCAGTGCTACCATAGGCATCGGCAAATATTCGCTAATAATGAGCAAAGTCGCGTTACATTTGCCTTTGGCAGCGCTGCATAGGTCATGCGAGATATGGTTCTCACTCCTCGGTGCACCAGCCGCCAGGCTGGATAGCGGACGGGGGCCTACCATGCTCCCGCACTCATCTCCACAGGCTTAGGGCATGTAAATTGCTATAAATTGCCAGAACGTTCCTGAATGGGTCCTGCAGCCAAAGGGTTAAACTTATGAAAAATCTCAAGCAATCGGAGGGGTAAATGATCTCAATTAACTCACTAACTCTCATACATCCTTCCTAAGCTTAATAGAATCATCTAATAATAGCCAGAATAAAATGAATAAGTGGATCCTCGGACACTGATATAGCTAATTAAACCTAACGTAACTTAGACAAACCAAACCTACTATTGTATTATTTATCCAATCTTAACCTAAAGTAACCTACCCTAACCTAAACCTAATGTAACATAACCTAGCACAAGTGCCAAGATAATCACCATCAAGAGGGTGAGTTGAGGACCTTGAAGAAGAGTGAGGGAAGGAGAGTTGGTGAGGGAGGGGGTGAGGAAGAGGGGAGGAAGGTGGGAGAGGGAGTGAGTGAGGGAAGGAGAGTGAGGGAAGAAAATATCCCCTTACCTAGTCCACCAATTATTTAACCTACAATGTGGCTACACACGGATAGGTAACACTTGGTTCATTATTACAAGTTGTATTTCTTGCCACCAGAGGACACTGACACGTACTGGGTGGGCGCTATTGATATCTCTGGCTACAACGAGTGGACTTGGAGCGACGGGGGCAACATCCCTAGTGGTGTCCCCTTCTGGGCCACAGGGGAACCTAGCCACACCCTCGCTGACGAGCCCCGCAAGCACTGTGGCATAGTGGACCCCAACCGCAGATACTACCTTAAGGATGTTCACTGCTCCAACAAACACCACTATATTTGTAAGACCATGGTGGATTAGGTAGCTGGAAGTACATTTATATGCCAAACTTTCCTTCTTTTTTCTTTTTTGTGGTAAAGACTGTACATGAAAATTTACAAACTGAAACATAGAGTTGTTAATTATTTCATCCTAATTAGTTGCACTATTACCGTAAGGATAGTAATTGCTCTGAGTGACACCACATGATTTGCGAGGTAATGGTAGATTGGGAGTGTTAGGCTTATCCACCAAATGTGTTTTCTTTTATATACGAGTAAATTTATCAAAACTGCTACATATCCACTAACAGCCAAGGAGTATGTTGTTCACACCTCTTGATGGATGACTCTGACTATATAAAAAGAAAACAAAAATAACATATCACCATACTTGTACAACTAATTGAAGTTCTATCACTGAGGCTATCATGATTAGTCTTTAAGTAAATTAGATTTGTTTACGGTTTTCGTTACTTGAGAGTGCATGTGGAGTTGCATGGAGGGATAGACAGACGAATGAGGAAGTAAGTGACCGGTGTGGTGTGGATGTGGATGTGCTGGAAAGTGCGAAAAGGAACACCTTGAGATGGTTCGGCCATGCAGAACTTATGAGAAGCGAGAGAATGACTAAGAGAGTGTACGAGAGTGAGGTGGAAGGACAGAGAGGGAGAGGCAGACCGAGAATGAAGTGGAAGAATGAAGTTGAAAGCGGTGTTGGTTGGGAGGAGAGGCTTCGGCCGACAGGGTTCTTGAGGGCGATTCATTCGTGGTCACCACTTTGGGGATCATGCCGTCAGGCAACAGATAGATAGATAGATAGTTTCAAATTATTTGTTTCTGCCTGAATAATGTACCCTACTTGATCAGATGCAGTTTATGTAAATCCACAATTTAATAATTTCATGTTCAATATTTGGTTTAGGAGTAATGAGTGAAATTACATGATATAATTTAGACGACAAATGTATCAGGTCAATTCACTGGATTCGCTTACTTCGCTCTTTGTATTCTTGGCCTCTTACTGCTTTTCCACAAGTCAATTCGCCCATAAATCTGTTCGCTCTGTCTCAATTTATTTCTCACACAAATCGAAACTATTATCTTCGAATAGTTTAGGACGATTGGTGTTATGTAAAGTATGAACATGTGCAGTACCTATTGTCATAATGCAGTATATTAATCTGCAAGCGAACTTCGCAAGAGCTGGGGGATACATCTATCTATCTATCTATTGACCGACGCCGTGATCCCCGAAGGGGTGGCCACGAACGAACCGCCCCCATGCACCTCTGTCCCCAGTCAGTCGACGCCCCTCCTCCCAACCAGCACCGCCTTCATCCATATACTTCCTCACTCCATCCTTCCACTTCTCTTTTTAGCTTAACCTCCCTCTTAGACTTCTTCCACGATATCCTCAACCTCTACGAGGTCTCACCTGCACAATCTCCCTCAGTTACTAACCCATATGTCCCCTACTAACTTCCTAGTCCTGCCACGTTTCCCTTTCCAATGTTCCCTTACCCACTCTAATCTCGTACACCTTCTTAGTCATTCTCTCGCTTCCCATACGTTCCATATGGCCGAACCATCTCAAGTTGTTCCTTTTCATACTTTCCAGCACATCTACCTCTACACCACACCTCCTTCTTACTTCCTCATTCGTCTGTCTATCCCTCCATGTATCTCCGCACGCACTTCTCAAGTAACTCATTTCCACTCCTCTCACTTTTGGTTTGAGTCTCTTCTCAAACGTCCATGCTTCGCTTCCGTAGTCAGTGTCGGGATTACCACACTGTCATTCAAGGACTTCTTCACTTCCATGCTGACCACCCTATTTCTATACATAAGTGTATTTTTTTTTATTTTTTATTTTTTTAGTTTGCTCCCTAGACCTTTATCAAACTTAAAAAAAAAAAAAAAAAAAAAAAAATCCCAAGACAACCCCTTCGAGATAAATGTGTAAATTTTTCGGAAAATAATACGTCTGGGCCAAAGGCTCAGGAAGCAAAATCAACACGTAAATGACACAAACAATCTTAATATTGGCAAACAAATGGGGCGAAGGGAATCAAAATTGCCAAACTAATGGTGCAAACGTCTTATAAGATCAAAACTAATGGGACTAAAAATGAGGGAGAAGGGGGCCCAGAAAAATGATCTCCCCATAAATTGTATCCTCTCCAGCTCTCTTTCGTACTCACCATTTCCACCGCTACATATCCACCTCTCTAATGATTTACTATTCCACCTAACAATATTCCCACTACTCCACCTCCCATCCTCTTCATTACACCTCTCTTCCATCTTTACTAATTCACCTTTCCTCTATCTTCACTATTCCACCTCTCTTCCACATCCACCTCTTTATTCCTTCTCCACTACACCTTTCCTACTTCTTCACCTTCCCTCTATCTTCACTCTTCCACCCCTTCTATTCTTTTTCCACTACCCCTTTATCCAATGTCAACACTATTCCACCTCTCTTCCACATTCACTACATTGCCTTTTGTAATCCACCTGTCCTTCACCTTCTTTCCATCTCTACAACTTTACTCCTCCTTCTTCTTCACTTCTTCTTGAACTCCGCTATTCCACCCTCCCTCCACGTTCAATGATCCACCTATTCTCCATCTCAACTACTCCACCATAATTCCATCTCTATAAACCCCCTCCCAACATTCCCACTACTCCACTATCACTCAATCCCATCATCACCAGTACTTCACTACCCATTCATCTCTAATAGTCCACCACCTCTTCTTCAACTGTACTACCCCACCTCCACTGAACTGTACTCCTCCACTTCCCATCCTCTCCACTATTCCACTCCACCTTCATCGCCAGTACTCCACTTCCTTTCTATATCGATTACTCCATCTCTCTTCCAATTTCGCTACACTTCTCCATCTCCACTCTACCTCTCCTATATCTCCACTACTCTACCACTGCTCCACCACTCTACTTCAATGCTTCCCTTCGCTCCACACGCACTACTCCACCACTCCACATCCACTGCTACACACTCACTATTCCACATCCACTGATCCACCACTCCACATCCACTGCTCCACACTCACTATTCCACATCCACTGGTCTACTACTCCACCACTCCACATCCACTACTCCACCACTCCACATCCACTACTACACCACTCCACATCCACTGCTCCACTCCTCCACATCCAACACTCTGCCTTCCTCCGCTTGTACTATTCTCTTTAAGGGGAGGTTTGGGCATTCTGGAACCCCTTCTCCCTCATTAATTTTCAGATTTTAGGACGTTCGCTCCAGTAGTTTGGCGAATTTAAGACCCTTTGTGCCATTTAGGTGTGTATTTCTTTCCTGACGAGCGATAGCGAGCTTGTATTTTCTACCGAATAATGTACACATTTATATAATGTCTGGGGGGTATTTTTGTCGAGTTGATGGAGGTCTTATGAGAAAACTAAAAGAAAATAATAAATTGATAAATAAATGAGCAAATACATACAAATCTCCCCTTAACCCGGTAAGCACCAGCGTCGGACGTGAGTCGACGGCATTGTAAATCCCTGCCAGTACCACCGTCAGCTATAGTCAACGGCCCTTATTGACCATTGATATAAGGCTCGTAGAGGGTTCAGATTTCTATGGGAACTGCTTTAGGATCCCACGGAACAATACCGATGGTTGGCAACCTCCCAAGTCCAGCTGTGTGCATGTGGGCGCGCGCGGGAGTGATTATCCAGTATTTTGCCTACACATCACCCCATGTTAATTGCGACTTTCCGCCGCCCCCCCACGACCCCTAAATGGCATAGGTGAGCATTTTCATTTGTTTTCCTTCATTACTAACCTATCCCATGTGTTTTCAGGAAAACAAAATGATAAATGGCTGGGTCTGGAGTGTGCATTTTTAATAAGTCAGCTGGGGCTTAATGGGTTAAGTTGAGGCTTATTTGTAGGAGCATAAAGTCTCAAAATTAATCGAATATCCCATTAGGCAAACTTGAGCAATTAATATTTGTCAAAAAGTAATTAAACTACCAAAGAGCATATCTAGTAGGTCTCTTGCTGCTTTCAATCGGAAATGAAACATGAAGGGGTAGTGTAAAGACACAAAATAATGTACATATATATGCATAGATATGTAGTAAAACTCGCATGAAAAATGAAACATTGGAACACCAAGCTTTCGTATATTCTTGCAAGACATCTTCAAGGTAATACTACATATTTGTAATTTAACCTCCAAACATGGATAGATGTATAGATAGAGGGGAAGACAAATACGTAAACAGGTACAGTATACAATATATATATATATATATATATATATATATATATATATATATATATATATATATATATATATATACATATAATTATATATATACATATATATATATATATTATAGAGAGAGCGAGAGAAGAGAGAGAGAGAGAGAGAGAGAGAGAGAGAGAGAGAGAGAGAGAGAGAGAGAGAGAGAGAGAGAGAGAGAGAGAGAGAGAGAGAGAGAGGAGATATCCCTTAATAGCTAGATACATAGAGGGAGAGAGAGAGAGAGAGAGAGAGGGGAGATATCCATTAATAGCTAGATACATAGAGAGAGAGAGAGAGGAGATATCATTAATAGCTAGATACAACCCCTAGAGAGAGAGAGAGAGAGAGAGAGAGGAGATATCCATTAATAGCTAGATACATAGAGGGAGAGAGAGAGAGAGAGAGAGGAGATATCCATTAATAGCTAGATACATAGAGGGAGAGAGAGAGAGGAGATATCCATTAATAGCTAGATACATAGAGGGAGAGAGAGAGAGAGAGAGAGAGAGAGGGGAGATATCCATTAATAGCTAGATACATAGAGGGAGAGAGAGAGAGAGGGGAGATATCCATTAATAGCTAGAGAGAGAGAGAGAGAGAGAGAGAGAGAGAGAGAGAGAGAGAGAGAGAGAGAGAGAGAGAGAGAGAGAGAGAGAGAGAGAGAGAGAGAGAGAGAGAGAGAGAGAGAGAGAGAGAGAGAGAGGAGATATCCATTAATAGCTAGATACATAGAGGGAGAGAAGAAGGAAACAGGTAAAGCAAGCAAAGGAATGTAAAGGCCTAAGGTAGGAAGAACACTACAAACAAGAGAGCGATGACGAAGGGCGATATTATAATACTAAAAACGAAATATTATCAGAAAAGGAAGAAGGAAAACGGGTAGGAAATGTAGTTACAAAAATAAACGATAGAACAGCAACAACAACAATAACAAACATGATAAGAGCGAGAAGAAGAACAAGAAGAACAATAAATGCCAGAGAATATGATGTTTCTGTTGTTGTTCCCCAGACTGGCTGGCCGAGCAGCCCTAAGGTCCCGAGCAAGGCCAAGGCCATAACCGAGAGCCCGCACAAAACCCTCCCCGCTTACCACTAACAAAGCCCAGGTGACCGAAGCCACTCCAAGGCGGGGAGTTGAGGAGGGTGCGGAAACGCCCGGTAAACCAAAGCCCCACCCAAGGCCCTGTGCCCCTCAGCAATTATGAAGGGAAAGTTGAGGGGCAGAGGAAAAATGTGACGCTTTGGCTCCCAATCTGCCAACCTCTATGGTTGGCAGTAGGGAGGTCAATCCACGGAAGAGACGCCGTCACTTAAAATCTAGAAAATATATACCAGGTAAGTAAATAAAAAGGAACAGTCAGAGTAAGCAATGGGTATGGCAGAGAACGCTCAGCTCTCACTCTGATAGACCAGCCCATCACCACATGACTAGAACCTAATCCTCTCAGCATCAGCTAGGAAAGGCCCTAGAAAGCAGCCTTTGGCGGGGGGATAGCTCCCCTATTTCAACTTCTTTAGGGGTTGGGCACCCGCCTCTTCACCACCATTACGTAATGTTCATCATATTTTGGTTACCATCAGACGATTTTCTTAAATAATTTGTAACCTACCTATAGGACTCAAATGGGTAAAATCGATCTCACTAAACCCACTTGGTAACATGGGTCCTTCTGAAACTGCATAAACTCATCAAACTTTAGCCAGGATCAAAGGTAAAAAGGCTTCATGGTGCTGAAGGGGTTAACCCATTCAGGACCAGTGATGTTCTTTTCATAATATTCTGGCAACTATTAGGTGATTGTATTCAGCTTAGGAAGGACGTCTATCAACAAAAAGGCTATAGACTATCTCTATTAATCATTTTAGTTGCCATATATACTTTTTTAACTGCGCAACATCGTCTAAATATAGCTAGAATAAAATTAGAAAAACGTCGTTGGTACAGAAAGAGTTAACAAAGCAGAACACCAATAAACAAAGTAGCAAAACAACCGGTGAAGGAGAAGAAGATTATGATGATGAAGGAGGAAGGGAAACAAGAAGAGGAAGCAAGAAGAAGAAGAAGACGGTGGGTGAACATTATGGGGGGTCACCATTTTTTTTTTTTTATCTATCTCTCCTTTTCTCTCTTTCCCTGGCTTGTATCCATTCGGCCCCATTCAGCCAACTGTGTTAAGACGTTTATTCTCATCCAGGTGTCGATTTTTTCCTGGCGAGCGATAGCAAGCCAGCATTGTATGGAGAAATCCGGCTTCGTTGGAGACATTTTCCTAACGAAAAATGTACAAATTTAGCTTGCTGTCAAAACAAAAATATATATATATGCTGGCTCGCTACCGCTCGCCAGGAAATTATTGACACCTGGATGGAGATAAACTTCTTAAAACAGTAGGCTGAAGGGGGCCAAACGGATAAAAGCCAAAGAGAGAGGGAGAGAAAGAGAAAAAAGCGAGGTGGGCTCCCTTAATGGGGAAAGTTATGGTCGGGGAAACGAGGACCAGGGATAATAAAATAATGCCAATAAAAGCATGACCAGCCATTAATGGAGAGAGAGAGAGAGAGAGAGAGAGAGAGAGAGAGAGAGAGAGAGAGAGAGAGAGAGAGAGAGAGAGAGAGAGAGAGAGAGAGAGAGAGAGAGAGAGAGAGAGAGAGAGAGAGAGAGAGAGAGAGAGAGAGAGAGAGAGAGAGAGAGAGAGAGAGAGAGAGAGAGAGAGAGAGAGAGAGAGAGAGAGAAAAGCGAGGAGGGCTCCCTTGATAAAAGAATAAGCTGGGGAGAAAGATATGAAACAGGTGGAATACTATAGAAACACAAAGATATGAAACAGGTGGGATACTATAGAAACACAAAGATATGAAACAGGTGGGATACTATAGAAACACAAAGATATGAAACAGGTGGAATACTATAGAAACACAAAGATATGAAACAGGTGGGATACTATAGAAACACAAAGATATGAAACAGGTGGAATACTATAGAAACACAAAGATATGAAACAGGTGGAATACTATAGAAACACAAAGATATGAAACAGGGGGAATACTATAGAAACACAAGGATATGAAACAGGTGGAATACTATAGAAACACAAAGATATGAAACAGGTGGAATACTATAGAAACACAAAGATATGAAACAGGTGGAATACTATATAAACACAGAGATATGAAACAGGTGGAATACTATAGAAACACAAAGATATGAAACAGGTGGAATACTATAGAAACACAAAGATATGAAACAGGTGGAATATTATAGAAACACAAAGATATGAAACAGGTGGAATACTATAGAAACACAAAGATATGAAACAGGTGGAATACTATAAAAACACAAAGATATGAAACAGGTGGAATACTATAGAAACACAAAGATATGAAACAGGTGGAATACTATAAAAACACAAAAATATGAACCAGGTGGAATACTATAGAAACACAAAGATATGAAACAGGTGGAATACTATAGAAACACAAAGATATGAAACAGGTGGAATAATATAGAAACACAAAGATATGAAACAGGTGGAATAATATAGAAACACAAAGATATGAAACAGGTGGAATACTATAGAAACACAAATATATGAAACAGGTGGAATACTATAGAAACACAAAAATATGAAACAGGTGGAATACTATAGAAACACAAAGATATGAAACAGGTGGAATACTATAGAAACACAAAGATATGAAACAGGTGGAATACTATAGAAACACAAAGATATGAAACAGGTGGAATACTATAGAAACAAAGATATGAAACAGGTGGAATACTATAGAAACACAAAGATATGAAACAGGTGGAATACTATAGAAACACAAAGATATGAAACAGGTGGAATACTATAGAAACAAAGATATGAAACAGGTGGAATACTATAGAAACACAAAGATATGAAACAGGTGGAATACTATAGAAACACAAATATGAAACAGGTGGAATACTATAGAAACACAAAGATATGAAACAGGTGGAATACTATAGAAACACAAAAATATGAAACAGGTGGAATACTATAGAAACACAAAGATATGAAACAGGTGGAATACTATAGAAACACAAAGATATGAAACAGGTGGAATACTATAGAAACACAAAGATATGAAACAGGTGGAATACTATAGAAACAAAGATATGAAACAGGTGGAATACTATAGAAACACAAAGATATGAAACAGGTGGAATACTATAGAAACACAAATATATGAAACAGGTGGAATACTATAGAAACACAAAGATATGAAACATGTGGAATACTATAGAAACACAAAGATATGAAACAGGTGGAATACTATAGAAACACAAAAATATGAAACAGGTGGAATACTATAGAAACACAAAGATATGAAACAGGTGGAATACTATAGAAACACAAAGATATGAAACAGGTGGAATACTATAGAAACACAAAGATATGAACAGGTGGAATACTATAGAAACACAAAGATATGAAACAGGTGGAATACTATAGAAACACAAAGATATGAAACAGGTGGAATACTATAGAAACACAAAAATATGAAACAGGTGGAATACTATAGAAACACAAAGATATGAAACAGGTGGAATACAATAGAAACACAAAGATATGAAACAGGTGGAATACAATAGAAACACAAAGATATGAAACAGGTGGAATACTATAGAAACACAAAGATATGAAACAGGTGGAATACTATAGAAACACAAAGATATGAAACAGGTGGAATACTATAGAAACACAAATATATGAAACAGGTGGAATACTATAGAAACACAATGATATGAAACAGGTGGAATACTATAGAAACACAAAGATATGAAACAGGTGGAATACAATAGAAACACAAATATATGAAACAGGTGGAATACTATAGAAACACAAATATATGAAACAGGTGGAATACTATAGAAACACAAAGATATGAAACAGGTGGAATACTATAGAAACACAAAGATATGAAACAGGTGGAATACAATAGAAACACAAAGATATGAAACAGGTGGAATACTATATAAACACAAAGATATGAAACAGGTGGAATACAATAGAAACACAAAGCAAAAGAAACGAAAACAAAAACAAGGACGAACAAGGGAAGAGGAATCCTACAAAAAAATAGAAGCTCGAAAAATATTATATAGCAACTGATCCTGAAAACCCCACACACACGAGAAGGAGGCGGATGCAGAGTCAGAACACTATACAAGTTTATTTCCTGTTTCAATGTTCAGGTCTTTCTTTCACTTTGTTGTTTATCTTTGTTATAAAAAAAAAAAAAAAAAAAAAAAAAAAAAAATCACTCTGTATGTCTGTCTGTCTGTCTGTCTGGCTCTCTCTTTCTCTCTCTCTCTCTATATATATATATATATATGAAGGTCTACCTACCGTACGATATAGCTCTGTCCGCTGTGTACTATACAGGTACTATACTTTACGGTAGTAGAGTCACGGCTCACTCAGTGGCGTCGTTTAAGGAGGCCCACCACGTTCTTTTTTTCTCTCTCTCTGGGTTGTTTCTATTCGGCCCCATTCAGCCTACTGTTTTAAGACGTTTATCCTCATCCAGGTGTCGATTCTTTCCTGGCGAGCGGTAGCGAGCCATCATATTTAAAACAATGTTTTTGAAAGCAGGCAAAATTTGTAAAATGTTCGCTAGAAAATGTCTCCGGTGAAGCCCCCGGCGAAGCCGGATTACTTCATCAACACCTGGATGGGGATAAACGTCATAAAACAGTTGGCTGAATGGGGCGGAATGGATACAAGCCAGAGAAAAGGAGAGAACAAGAGCAGGTCACCCCTATTAAGGAGATAACAAGAGCAGGTCACCCCTATTAAGGAGATAACAAGAGCAGGTCACCCCTATTAAGGAGATAACAAGAGCAGGTCACCCATATTAAGGAGAGAACAAGAGCAGGTCACCCCTATTAAGGAGAGAACAAGAGCAGGTCACCCCTATTAAGGAGATAAGGAGAGAACAAGAGCAGGTCACCCCTATTAAGGAGAGAACAAGAGCAGGTCACCCCTATTAAGGAGATAACAAGAGCAGGTCACCCCTATTAAGGAGAGAACAAGAGCAGGTCACCCTTATTAAGGAGAGAACAAGAGCAGGTCACCCCTATTAAGGAGATAACAAGAGCAGGTCACCCCTATTAAGGAGATAACAAGAGCAGGTCACCCCTATTAAGGAGATAACAAGAGCAGGTCACCCCTATTAAGGAGAGAACAAGAGCAGGTCACCCCTATTAAGGAGATAACAAGAGCAGGTCACCCCTATTAAGGAGATAACAAGAGCAGGTCACCCCTATTAAGGAGAGAACAAGAGCAGGTCACCCCTATTAAGGAGAGAACAAGAGCAGGTCACCCCTATTAAGGAGAGAACAAGAGCAGGTCACCCCTATTAAGGAGAGAACAAGAGCAGGTCACCCCTATTAAGGAGAGAACAAGAGCAGGTCACCCCTATTAAGGAGAGAACAAGAGCAGGTCACCCCTATTAAGGAGAGAACAAGAGCAGGTCACCCCTATTAAGGAGAGAACAAGAGCAGGTCACCCCTATTAAGGAGAGAACAAGAGCAGGTCACCCCTATTAAGGAGAGAACAAGAGCAGGTCACCTCTATTAAGGAGAGAACAAGAGCAGGTCACCCATATTAAGGAGAGAACAAGAGCAGATCACCCCTATTAAGGAGAGAACAAGAGCAGGTCACCCCTATTAAAGAGAGAACAAGAGCAGGTCACCCCTATTAAGGAGAGAACAAGAGCAGGTCACCCCTATTAAGGAGAGAACAAGAGCAGGTCACCCCTATTAAGGAGAGAACAAGAGCAGGTCACCCCTATTAAGGAGAGAACAAGAGCAGGTCACCCCTATTAAGGAGAGAACAAGAGCAGGTCACCCCTATTAAGGAGATAACAAGGGCAGGTCACCCCTATTAAGGAGAGAACAAGAGCAGGTCACCCCTATTAAGGAGAGAACAAGAGCAGGTCACCCCTATTAAGGAGAGAACAAGAGCAGGTCACCCCTATTAAGGAGAGAACAAGAGCAGGTCACCCCTATTAAGGAGAGAACAAGAGCAGGTCACCCCTATTAGAGAGAACAAGAGCAGGTCACCCCTATTAAGGAGAGAACAAGAGCAGGTCACCCCTATTAAGGAGAGAACAAGAGCAGGTCACCCCTATTAAGGAGAGAACAAGAGCAGGTCACCCCTATTAAGGAGAGAACAAGAGCAGGTCACCTCTATTAAGGAGAGAGAACAAGAGCAGGTCACCCCTATTAAGGAGAGAACAAGAGCAGGTCACCCCTATTAAGGAGAGAACAAGAGCAGGTCACCCCTATTAAGGAGAGAACAAGAGCAGGTCACCCCTATTAAGGAGAGAACAAGAGCAGGTCACCCCTATTAAGGACAGGTTTTTGTTTTTTCTGGACCTCCTTATCCCTCCTGTTTAGCTCCATTAGTTTTGACATTTTAAGACGTTCGCTCCTTTAGTTTGGCTATTGTAAGACGTTTTGCCTAATTTCTTTGCCAATATTAAGACCTTTCGTGCCTTTATGTGTCGATTTTTCATGGTGAGCGATAGCAAGTCTGTTATAGAAATATTTTTTACCAAATAATGTACACATTGATCTCGAAGTGGAGTCTTAGGGATGTTCTTACAATTTTGATAGAGGTCTTGGGAGGAAACAAAAATAAACAAGAAATACATAAACAAATAAATAAATAAATAAATAAATATATATATATATTTAGATAAATAACATATTCCCCTTAAAACTTTCATTACCGAGGATGTATTTTGTATAATTCCATCTAAATTTTTCGATTTCATGCAGCTTAGGAGGAAACATTGGTAGTTAAAATGGATGATCGAGATAGTTTGAAGCCTTATAATTGCTACACGTCCTCTCGAAGCTGGATACAATCGTCTAATAATATTCAGATTATAATGACAAGGACAATTCGGTATAGAAGAGGTTAAAGAACTCCATATCTGTGTATCTACTAGTCTCTCCCTCAATCTACCTACCTACCAACTCCACTGACCACAAGGCCTGAGCAATACTGTGCAATACGTGTGCTAGATTGGCTTCGGTTTAAGGGAGTAGTGCTTGTTTTTTGGTCTATGTATTCATTTATTTATGAATGTTATAGTTTCTCCGCTAGACCTCTATCAAGCTTATTAAAACACCCCCTAGAACCCCTGTCAAGATAAATTTGTACATTTTTCGGTTGAAAAATGTCTCGGCCGAATGCCGGTTCCCTCTAAAATAATAGGCTCGCTATCGCTCGCCAAGAACAGATCGACACCTACATGACACGATAGGTCTTTAATATTGACACAGAAATAGGGTGAAAGGTCTCAAAATCGCCAAACTAATGGAACGAACGTCTTAACATTTCAAAACTAATATGTTAAACATGAGGGAGATAGGGGTCCAGAAAAAGCGACTAGCACCCCACTTAAGGGCTCCCATAGCCCCAGCGTTTATATTATATGCTGCAGATTTATGGTTTCCACTCCACTGTTTCTCGTCCAGGTATAGGTAACGCCAACGAACTTGACAACAATCTAGACCCCATAATTTCTTATAACTCAAAATAAATTAAAGCAATCGGGCTGAAATTATTATCATTTGGGAAGAGTCCACCAGGAAATAGGTGAGGAAATTTACAGCCAGTTTATTCAAGGTCCTTTTGAGCTACGAAGAGGTCAGGGATCGAGATAATTGTCAAGTTCGTTGGCGTTACCTATAGTAAGATATCAAACCATCTTTATTATAGTGGTCATAGAAAAACCAGCTATAATAATTTGTATTTATTACGAGAAGGCAAGGATAGGATGTGTGTCTTGTTTTCCCAGGTGGAAAGTGGACTTGTAGTAGAAAATGACTACTTTTCTTCTCCAGTATATATAATTCGCCAGTTTATCAAAAATGTCGTCCCAAAGCTGTCTAGATAAAACTGAACACGACTGTATAGCCGTGGTAAGGAATACACGCCCATCCAAGTAATACACGACCATCCAAGTAATACACGACCATCCAAGTAATACACGACCATCCAAGTAATACACGACCATCCAAGTAATACACGCCCATCCAAGTAATACACGACCATCCAAGTAATACACGACCATCCAAGTAATACACGACCATCCAAGTAATACACGCCCATCCAAGTAATCTAATCTTTGCGGCACAAACAGTTTAGGAAAATGCTTCGCCAGTGTATCTTAATTGTTGCGCCGTTATAAAGGCTTTGTTTCTCCAACACACTAGTATTTCTGACCACGACTGTACAGTCGTGGTCAGAAATATTTGAACATCAAGACTGAGCGCTAACTAGTCAATCCCAGTAATTTGATCTTTGTGTTTCAAGTAGTTTATCAAAATAGTTCGCCAGTGTTACATAATTGTCACCGATATTTATTGTTCAAAAGTATACGGTAAGTTTTCTTTGTTTATAGTTTTAATATATATATATATATATATATATATATATATATATATATATATATATATATATATATATATATATATATATATACTGTGTATATATATACAGTATATATATATATATATATATATATATATATATCTATGTATATATATATATATATATATATATATATATATATATATATATATATATATATATATATAACCGGTATATATATATATATATATATATATATATATATATATATATATATATATATATATATATATATATATATATACTGTGATATTATTAGATTTCGTTCTTTTTTGGCTACATCATCCTTCGTATTATAATGTTCATTATTTAGAAGCACTGTTTATGGTATGTTTATGCTTTTTTAGATAATTTGTTTCTTTTCTTACAATCATATTTTGTTATTGCTTTCAGCATGATGTATTATGTATCCGGCATGCTTCTGTATCTATAGCCTATTCGCTGTAAGTTGGCGAAAAATCATTACCTCGAACCTCTGTAACTCAAAAACTACTTGAGTAATCGAGCCAACATATCTACTATTTGAGAAGAGTCAGTCAAGGAATAGATGTGGAAGCTTACAGCCAATTTCCTTCAGCCCTTTGTTGAGTTACAGAGGATAGAGGTCATGATTTATCGCCTACTTACAGCGAATACACTATAGTACACGACATAGTGCCTATGATAACAATGTAAAGCTAATCCACACATAAATATCCGTACACGTATATTACTGACAATAACCCGTACTGATTAATGTGAGTCTATATGGATAAGCCCTATATATATGCCGATTATGGTGATGTATGGATATATGGATAAGCCCTATATATATACCGATTATGGTGATGTATGGATATATGGATAAGCCCTATATATATACCGATTATGGTGATGTATGGATATATGGATAAGCCCTATATATATGCCGAGTATGGTGATGTATGGATATATGGATAAGCCCTATATATATACCGATTATGGTGATGTATGGATATATGGATAAGCCCTATATATATACCGATTATGGTGATGTATGGATATATGGATAAGCCCTATATATATACCGATTATGGTGATGTATGGATATATGGATAAGCCCTATATATATGCCGATTATGGTGATGTATGGATATATGGATAAGCCCTATATATATACCGATTATGGTGATGTATGGATATATGGATAAGCCCTATATATAACCGATTATGGTGATGTATGGATATATGGATAAGCCCTATATATATACCGATTATGGTGATGTATGGATATATGGATAAGCCCTATATATATACCGATTATGGTGATGTATGGATATATGGATAAGCCCTATATATATGCCGATTATGGTGATGTATGGATATATGGATAAGCCCTATATATATGCCGAGTATGGTGATGTATGGATATATGGATAAGCCCTATATATATACCGATTATGGTGATGTATGGATATATGGATAAGCCCTATATATATACCGATTATGGTGATGTATGGATATATGGATAAGCCCTATATATATGCCGATTATGGTGATGTATGGATATATGGATAAGCCCTATATATATGCCGATTATGGTGATGTATGGATATATGGATAAGCCCTATATATATACCGATTATGGTGATGTATGCAGCGGGGGATGTGACGGGCAGGAATTAAGGGAGGTCACCTGCTTCTTTGTCTTTCTCCCTTTTTTTCTCTTTCTCTGACTTATATATCCATTCGGCCCCATTCAGCCAACTGTTTTAATACGTTTATCACCATCCAGATGTCGATCTCTTCCTGGCGAGCGATAGCGAGCCAGCATTTTATGGAGAAATCCGGCTTCGCCGGAGAAATGTTTCTATTGAAAAATGTATAAATTTAGCGTGCTGTCAAAACAAACATCTATATATGCTGGCTCGCAGCCGTTCGCTAGGAAACTATTGACACCTGGATGGGGGTAAACGTCTTAAAATAGTAGGCTGAATGGGGCCGAATGGATACAAGCCAATGAGAGAGGGAGATAAAGAGAAAAAAAGCGAGGTGGGCCCCCTTAAATGAACCCTAGATACAAGCAATTTCCAAATAGTCGGCAACACCGGTTAAGCCGTACGGGTTTTTACATTTATATAAATTTCTCAATAGGTGGAAGTAAATTGGGCCAGTTCGGTGATATATTGGTGTGAGGGATAGGAGCGAAATATTCAATTAAGCCACTATTTAGGTCAGCAGGTATTTTTGGGTTATTTTCTAGCAAACAAATTCTGATATCACATTAAAATTGGTATCAATTGATCTACGCCACATTAATTTTTAATTACCTAAATTTGAGTATGTTAATGAATGCAACGCCGTATGTTTATAACTGGGCATTAATGGGGGGTCACCGTTTTTTTTCATCTTTCTCTCCCTTTCTCTCTTTCCCTGGCTTGTATCCATTCGGCCCCATTCAGCCAATTGTTTTAAGACGTTTATCCCCATCCAGGTGTCGATTTCGTCCTGGCGAGCGATAGCGAGCCATCATAGTATGTAGAAATCCGGCTTCACCGTTGACATTTTTCTATCGAAAAATGTACAAATTAAGCATGCTGTCAAAACAAAAAATATATATGCTGGCTCGCTACGGCTCGCCAGGAAAATATTGACACCTGGATGGGGGTAAACTTCTTAACACAGTAGGCTGAATGGGGCCGAATGGATACAAGCCAGAGAGAGAGAGAGAGAGAGAGAGAGAGAGAGAGAGAGAGAGCGAGAGAGAGAGAAAGAGAAAAAAAGCGAGGTGAGCTCCCTTAACCGTAGACGATTATTCTCTACTTAGGACTCCCATCTACGAAAGGCGGTGGTCATCTATCTATCTATCTATCTACATACTCAGGCCCAATCCCCACTTTTCCTTTTTTTTGTGGGGGGGGGGGGGGGGGGGGGGGGGCGGATTCAAGACAGAGCCAGAATAGGGACAACACAAAACACAACAGAAAACAACGAACACACACAAACAAAATACAAATTCACACACACACATAGAAGAAGGTGGTCATAATATTTTGAATTAACCCTTTGATTCTTACAATGCCTTTCGAAGCTTAACACAATCGTCTAATGGGAGTTAAAATGTAAGGCAAAAAAAGCATCTTGTTATATCAGTACTGAAAGGGTTAATTAACCCTTTCTGCACCGGCGATGTACTTTTCATTCCATTCCATTCTGGCAACTATTATACGATTTTGTTGAGCTTAGGAGGGACGTCTATCCATTAAAAGGCTACACACTATCTCAATTAATCCTTTTAGATAACATACATTAATTTCCTAAGCTTCATAAAATCGTCTAAATCTAGCTGAAATCAAATATAAAAGACGTCGCCGGTACAGAAGGGGTTAACATGTAGCAGGGGTGTTGCTCATTTAATATCAAACAAAGCTTAGAGTATTGGTAACGAAAGAAAGATGATAGCTAAAATATAGATACAACATAATCAAATATAGCTATTAATCTACACTTATTTAATCACTCAAAAGAAGAAGAAAAACGAAGATAAGAAACAATGGCTTCACTTCGGTAAAGCTTAAGATTATGTCCTTAAATTTTAGAATACATAACACATACAATCAGGTGTGTGACGAAATTATATGGTCATAAATTACGTCTATCATTAAATACCGCTAGATATATTTGCATAACGTTAATCCATAGCAGTGTATGATTATCTACAAGGCGATTTATACAACAAGGATTAATACCCACCAAGGATTAAAATTAGTTGCGCAACATTTCTCATGAACGAAGGACACTAGTGGATGCAAGGATTCTTCAATATGTTTTGCTTCCTCACTTCTTTACTTAGAATGTTATACCATGAGCCGTGACCTCAGAGGAATGAGTAAAGAGTTATACATACCAAGAAGCGTAACTACAGAGGAATGAGTAAAGAGTTATACATACCAAGAAGCGTAACTACAGAGGAATGAGTAAAGAGTTATACATACCAAGAAGCGTAACTACAGAGGCATGAGTTAAGAGTTATACATACCATGAAGCGTAACTACAGAGGAATGAGTTAAGAGATATACATACCAAGAAGCGTAACTACAGAGGAATGAGTTAAGAGTTATACATACCAAGAAGCGTAACTACAGAGGAATGAGTTAAGAGATATACATACCAAGAAGCGTAACTACAGAGGAATGAGTTAAGAGTTATACATACCAAGAAGCGTAACTACAGAGGAATGAGTAAAGAGTTATACATACCAAGAAGCGTAACTACAGAGGAATGAGTTAAGAGTTATACATACCAAGAAGCGTAACTACAGAGGAATGAGTTAAGAGTTATACATACCAAGAAGCGTAACTACAGAGGAATGAGTAAAGAGTTATACATACCAAGGAGCGTAACTACAGAGGAATGAGTTAAGAGTTATACATACCAAGAAGCGTAACTACAGAGGAATGAAATAAGAGATATACATACCAAGAAGCGTAACTACAGAGGAATGAGTTAAGAGTTATACATACCAAGGAGCGTAACTACAGAGGAATGAGTTAAGAGTTATACATACCAAGAAGCGTAACTACAGAGGAATGAAATAAGAGATATACATACCAAGAAGCGTAACTACAGAGGAATGAGTTAAGAGTTATACATACCAAGAAGCGTAACTACAGAGGAATGCGATAAGAGATGACATACCAAGAACCATGACTACAAAGGAATGAGTTAAAAGATAACATACCAAGAACCAAAACTACAGAAGAATGAGATTGCAAATAACGCACAAAGAATCATGAATACAAAGGAATGAGATACAGGCTAATACACCATGAGCAGTGTGTACACATAAATGAAATAAGAGATAACATAACACTGGCCGCGTCTACAGAGGAATGAAATGATAGATAACATACCAAGATCAGTGTCTACAGAGGAATGAGACAAGAGATAACGAGGAGGAAGGAGGAAGAGACGGGAGCCATAATTTTCAATCGGCCACCTTTTAGGGAGCCCTTCTCGTTTTTTTCTGTCTCTCTTCCTCTCTCTTTGGCTTGTACCCATTCGGCACCATTCAGCCTACTGTTTTAAGACGTTTACCCACATCCATGTGTCTTTTTCTTGGCGAGCGGTAGCGAGAAAGTATATATATTTTTGTTTTTACAGCAAGCTAAATTCGTACATTTTTCGATAGAAAAATGTCTCCGGCAAAGCCGGAGACAATTACGTGTACGTGTACGTGTACGTTACGTGTACGTGTGTGTGCCTAATTTAACCAAAAAGCCTCTCTTGTACTCCATGAGCACATTAGTATGGGGCCGGTGGTAGGTCTAGGAAATGTGTTAGATGATGGTTATAGCGTGTTATTCTCTATTTCTCTCTCCTTCTTGTTCTCGCTGTATATTTGTCTTTTTGTATGGGTGGGTTTGTCTATATCTATGTATGATTACCTAATTCCCTACAACCCCCCCCCCCCTCCCTTCTCTCTCTCGCTCTCTCTCTCTCCCTCTCTCGCTCTCACTCACACTCTCTCTCACTCACACTCTCTCTCTCTCTTTCCCCCTCGCTCTCTCGCCTAAGCAAACCATTAGTCAAACTATTCACCAATCTGAAAGGTTCTAAAAGAGACTGACTTAGAAGCAATAGGAGTGTTCTAATGAGTAATGACCTAAAGGTTTCGAAGCATTAAATGTAGTGACAAGAGGAGAGTCCTTGCCCTCGTTATTAATACTCTAATACGGTGCTTTTTAGATTATACGTGTAATTTCTGGTCACCGGTACTCAATAATTGCATGCAATCATAAAAAGTCCAAGAAAGTGTTACAAAGCTATTTCTATCTATTAGGAAAATTAAATATGAGAACCGGTAACAGCTCTTTTCGTTGGTAACTCTTAGACTACGAAGTTTTGCAAATACTAAATGTGTTTGACAACGTTGATTTTACCAACATGTTCATCCTCAAAAGGTATATAACCATGGGTGGAGATTGGAGCATTTTTGCACATCTTTTCACATGAGATATGTCTTCTACCATCTATATGCAGCGTAGACCTTCAGTAAATTAGCAAAAAGAGCATATAGTGTTTTTAATACTTAGTAGTGAGAGTTTTGAATTAAACAATCTCTAATTTTTACCAATATAATCTCCCTGGAATGAACTGTAATGCATCGAGATACATAACGATTTCGTACAACTCCTTGATACTCTCTGTTTCCCTCCCCCTCCCCCCCCCCCCTCTCTCTCTCTCTCTGTCTCTCTCTCTCTCTCTCGTGGTTTATTTGAGCATCTAGACCCTCGTCACCCCCATCATTACAGGTGTATGGGGGCGGGGGATCTAGTGAATGGTGTTGCAGGATCACTCTAATCTCTCTCTCTCCCACCCACCCACCCACCCACCCACCCCCACACACACACACACACACACACACACACACACACACCACAATGTTGGATTGCGGCATATACATTCGAGGGTTCGATCATAGTGGACAGTATGTTTTACATATTTATATATTATTATTATAAATATTTTGTTGGTGATCCCAACGGTATTTCAGCTCTACTGTACCGTAGTTACACCAACACGTTAATAATATAACCCTTAAATATCTACCAAGTCACAGCACAGAAGAAACTATTTTAATGACGGTATGACATAACTCATCAAATAACATGTGTTGTGCCTAGATAATGTGGTGCTGTTTAGTGCGTTGAAAATAAGGTAATCAAAGTGTTGTAGCATTATTCAATAAGCTCAGGACATCGCAGGAGTTACGGGCTATTCAAAAGCCTACCGTCTCAAATGCGACACATGCAAATCAAGACAGCTTCGACTTTTTCTGTAGAATTGAGAGAGAGACTCGAAACTATCGTGTCATGACAATAACACGTTGTTACCTGGTTATAATTGGCATGTGGTTATAATTTATCGATTCAAGTATTCACGGCACTGTGAATGTCTCTTCTCATAGTCATCAGGTTTACAAAGGATTGCAAAAGAAATGTATGATCAAAAGATCCACTGAATTTTATTGTAAGATAGGATTGCCACACAAAGGGGTTGGGGAGATAATTGTTCTACGTTGCCAACATATTTGCCTTACTTGAATAAACAATTAAACAATTTTGTAACCCCAATTCAGAGTTTGTCCATAGAAGCAAATAAAATTGTCCATCACAAAAATAGCCAAATTAAGAATGCCTGTGGATGCCCAAGACACCGAGTTTGTGAGGTTCATTCCAGGTCACACGCTGACAACCCATCAGCTTGGGAGGTGCTGCATAAATCGAGGTGAAGGCCATGTACTGGCTACGTAACTCTTCCGCAAGCGGATGTACTGTAATTTCCTCGTATAAATAAAACCCCATAAACTACACCCATACATAAACCCCATAAACTACTCCCATACATAAACCCCATAAACTACTCCCATACATAAACCCCATAAACTACTCCCATACATAAACCCCATAAACTACTCCCATACATAAACCCCATAAACTACTCCCATACATAAAACCCCATAAACTACTCCCATACATAAACCCCATAAACTACTCCCATACATAAACCCCATAAACTACTCCCATACATAAAACCCCATAAACTACTCCCATACATAAAACCCCATAAACTACTCCCATACATAAACCCCATAAACTACTCCCATACATAAACCCCATAAACTACTCCCATACATAAACCCCATAAACTACTCCCATACATAAACCCCATAAACTACTCCCATACATAAAACCCCATAAACTACTCCCATACATAAAACCCCATAAACTACTCCCATACATAAACCCCATAAACTACTCCCATACATAAACCCCATAAACTACTCCCATACATAAAACCCCATAAACTACTCCCATACACAAGTTCACAGCAAATTTGTCAATTGGAAGTCAAGTCTTGCTATTACTACAAGAAAGTCTATACCTGTCGTGTAGAAACAAACCCACTAAACATACGACTCTACCAGCTCACAAGTATGTCAGTAGAGCAGAATATATCCCATTTAATTCAGATAGTGCCGCTTAGTGCTACATTTTAGCTACATTCTGATGATGTATTGATATTTGGAAGGTTATTCCAGTAAAAGGGATAACTGAGCTAGTCTTTAACTCTTTGGTAGTAAAATCGTTTGGAGGTAGCTGCTAGAATTAAACAATTTTGGCGTCATCAAATCAAAAATACTGAGGAAACCCCTCTACTCGGCCCATGCTCCAAAGGGGTTAAGGGGGCCCACCTCGCTTTTTTTTATCTTTATCTCCCTCTCTCTTTGGTTTGTATCCATTCGGCCCCATTCAGCCTACTGTTTTAAGACGTTTACCCCCTAGAGCCCCCTTCAAGGTAAATTTGTAAATTTTTCGGTGGAAGAATGTCCCGGCCAAAGGCCGACTCCTCTTAAAATTACAGGCTTGCTATCGCTCGCCAGGAAAAAATATACACCTAAATTGCAGGAAAGGTCTTAAAATTGACAACGAAATGGAGCGAAAGGTGTTAAAATCGTCAAACTAAGGGGCCGAACGCCTTAAAATCTCAAAACTAATGGGGCTAAACACGAAGGAGAAAGTGGTCCAGAAAACCGGCCCATCTCCCCTTAACAGTCATTCACGATGGGCATATTATAGCAAGTCGGCTATACAGAAAGACTTAACAAGTACGGTCATTCATAATAGGTATTATTTTAAGGGAATATGGGCCGTTTTTCTGGACCACTTTCTCCTTCCTGTTTAGTCCCATTAGTTTTGAGATTTTAAGACGTTCGGCACATTAGTTTGGCGATTTCAACACCTTTCGCCCCATTCCGTTGTCAATTTTTGGACCTTTCGTGCCATTTACCTGACGATTCTGTTCCTGGCGAGCGATAGCGAGCCTGTATTTTTAAGAGGAACCGGTCTTTGGCCGGGAAATTTTTCTACCAAAATATTTACAAATTTATCTTGAAGGGGGCTCCAGGGGGTGTTTTTTTAAGCGTGATGAAGGCATAGCGAGGAAACTAAATAAAAAAAATATATGAATAACTAAATATATAGACCAACAAAACAGCCCACCTCCTTTAAGTTAGCTATAAGAATAAAGTATGGCTTTAACAGGTTCAGTAACTCATAACAGGTAATATTGTAAGATCACTTTGATATAAAAACAAAATTAAATGAAAATCGTTAAATCTTGAAAGACAATATTCTAATTAAGTTATGCTATGAAATAAAGCTTAACAGGTAAGGCAATTTCTAAGGTAGCTATCAGAAAAGGTAAAATATGTTAACTATAATGATCATAATCCTATTCTGATCACCCACTTTCACCAACCAATCTACATTTTGTGAAGACTCTCTCTCTCTCTCTCTCTCTCTCTCTCTCTCTCTCTCTCTCTCTCTCTCTCTCTCTCTCTCTCTCTCTCTCTCTCTCTTTCCAACTCGTGACTTATATACAACTGCACGGCAGATCACAGCAAAACGTAGAAGTATTTGCTTCACCTGTTTCATTAATCTTTCTCTCCTTTTCTTTCTTTCGCTGGCTTGTATCCATTCAGCCCCATTCAGCAAACTGCTTTAAGATGTTTATCCCCATCTAGGTGTCGATTCCGTCCTGGCGAGCGATAGCGAGCCAGCATTATATGGAGAGATCCGGCTTCGCCAGAGCCATTTTTCTATCGAAACAATTATTAATTTAGCTTGCTGTCAAAAACATGATATATATTTGCTGGCTCGCTACCGCTCACCAGGAAAATATTGACACCTGGACGGGGGTAAACGTCTTAAAACAGTAAGCTAAATGGGGCAGGATGGATACGAGCCAAAGAGAGAGGGAGAGAAAGATAAAACAGCCGATGACCCCCTCTTAATTATCACCTGCCATGTGTGTCAAACAAGGCAAAACTAATACAACAAAACAAAAATCCTATCCTTGAATTTTGTTCGACTTAGAACAGCAAATGGATTGTTTTGATACATATTTCATTTTCTAATTATTATGTTCCTTCCAACAACCAACCATACTCCTAAAATCGATTAATGGAATTTACAAACACATGTGGCAGTCCGTGGATTCGAACCCAGGATGCTCACACCGAAAAATCAACACCTTATACATCGCACCACGAAGACAGTTTCGAATTCCTGAATTATTCTATCGTTGTATAAAATCTGTCTAATTGGCTGCCCTCTTTCTGTGTTATATTTCTTCATCATATTTTATTTCCATGCGTTTCATAGGTGTTTTGATTTCTAAATATAACACTATTTTTTATTGAAGTGAGTAAAAAGGGAAAACAGTTTAAATCAGATCCTGTGATCAATCAGGGGAGGCTGGCTGTTTGTTTGGTCTATTAATTCATTTATTCATATATTTGTTTAGTTTCCTCCCCAGACCTCCATCAAGCTTAGAAAAACCCCCCCTAGACCCCCCTTCAAGATAAATTTGTATATTTTTCGGTAGAAAAATGTCCCGACCGAAGGCCGCTTCGCAAACTGAAAATACCATTGCCCGACCATGGCAAAAGTAAGCGAAACCCTCGATAAAAAAAAATAAAAAAATACATAAATAAAAGAAAAAACATATATAAACAAAATACAAATAAAATAAAAGCTCGAGATAGTGCTAAATCCCCCCCCCCCCCCCCCCCAACTAACCCCAGTGCTTCCTTGCGACAGGTGACCGCTCTCTGTATGGGGGCAAGATTTATTGACCCAGGTAAACTGTGTTGTTCTTATTCTTACTTCTTGAGGGAGCCCACCTCGCTTTTCTCTCTTTCTCTCCCTCTCTCTCTTTGGCTTGTATCCATTCGGCCACATTCAGCCTACTGTTTTAAGACATTTACCCCTATCCAGGTGTCAATATTTTCCTGGCAAGCGGTAGCGAGCCAGCATATATATATTTTTGTTTTGACAGCAAGCTAAATTTGTAAATTTTTCGATAGATATATGTCTCCGGCGAAGCCTGATGTCTCCATACAATGCTGGCTCGCTATCGCTCGCCAGGAAGAAATTGACACCTGGATGGGGTTCAACGTCTTAAAACAGTTGGCTGAATGGGGCCGAATGGATACAAGCCAGGGAAAGAGAGAAAAGGAGAGAAAGATAAAAAAAAAAAAAAAAACGGTGACCCCCCCCTTAACGGCTTCCCCCTATGACAGGTGGTCAGCCCTCCGTGTGACAAACCCCCAAGGCTACACACACTAATCACCTCTTTTGTACTACCGGAACCCTTTCATTACTCCTTCTAAATTTATGTTTTATATAGATAGAAGGGCAGGAAGACCCCCATTGAGATGGAGAGACTGTGTAAGAAAGGCTTTGGATGATAGAGGAATGACTATAGATCAGGCAGGGGAAGTGGTGGTGGACAGGAGTGAATGGAGAATGCTTGTGAATAGTTGAGTGAACACGTGGTCATTTGGAGTAAGGGGTCGGGCGCAAGTTCGACTAGATAATAGTCCATCAGGCGCCTGGCCTGGGGGGACGATTAATATGAAGGGTGTGCCTGGAAGTGTGGTGGGAGAGCTTGTGGGCTCCGCTGCACGTCTGCCTGCCGAGATCGGAACCTCTCCGGGTGGTCAGGGGCCGGGGGAGTGCTGGAGCGACCTTGGTAACCCTGGTCTCTGGATCTTCTCCTGGGTGACCTGGATGTGTGTGAGTTTGTGTTTTTTATCTGTGTTTATTTTTTGTTTTATGTTGTTTTTGTGTTTTCCCTGTTCTTGCTCTGTCTTGAGTCGGCTAACCCCAAAATGGGGATTGGGCCTGAGCATATAGATAGATAGATAGATATAGATGTGTGTGAATTTGTATTTTGTTGTTGTGTGTTCATTGTTTTTTGTTGTGTTGTCCCTATTCTGGCTCTGTCTTGAGTCGGCAACCCACCCCCCAAAAAAAAAATGAAAGAAAAGGAAACAAGGGGAATGGATACAAGCCAGAGACAGAGAGAAAAGGAGAGAGCACGAGAAAAAAGGCAGGTGATCCCCTTTATAATCAAATAATGAAAGCAGTTACGCACATGGAACTGCAAATACATTTTATGCCTCGTGTTTACAATTAAATAGCAGTGAGGCAAAAATGGCCATGTCAGGGAAATTTTTATGCATCATGAATATATACCAACCACTTCCCTTTTCATTTTATTACTGTCAAACTAGCCGTGCTTCCCTCATCCGTCAAAACACATTTATGACATGTACATTTTACCAAGCCAATTTGTTAGCGTCAGTTTTAATTTGGGCCACTCAAAAAGTTTCCGGGATTAGCATATTCTTCGTTTTCATGTTTCCAGCAGCCCGAATTAAGCCGAGGAACATTGTAATTTCTTTCAACCTGGTATACGCTAAAAAGGTCCCTCTAGTAATTATATTTTTCTGTGTGCTTCTAATATTATTATATGATGGGCGTATTTATTTATTTTTAGCTTTCTTCTTCGGCCTCCATCAAGCTTAGAAAAAACAAATTATAAAACAAGACCCTCCTTCAAGATATACTGTATTTGTAAATTTTTCGACAGAAACATTTCCCGGCCGAAGGCCAATTCCTCTTCTAGTACAGGCTTGCTACCGCTCACCAGGAAATAATCGACACGTAAATTACACGAAAAGTCTTATTATTTAAAATAAATGGGGCGAAAGGTCTTCAAATCGCCAAACTAATGGGCCGAATGTCATAAAATCTGAAAACTAATGGGACTAAATATGAGGAAGAAGGGGGACCCCCTAAGTTGTTATAGAGAAGTGGAAGTTAAACTCGTCACCATTGTTGTTGTTTTGATAAAGTTGAACAAATGCGTTATATATTTGTCCATGCATGACAAAAACATGGGTGATTTTTTTCGCGAAAAGTCTTTTCGCGTCACTTGATATTTGTTCGGCCATCATTTAGTTCAGTTAGGTTAGGGTAGCTTGAATAGATAAGGTTGGGTTAGAATTAATTAGGTTTGGATAGGCTAGGTTTGTTAGTTATTTTGAAGTTAGGCTAATTTATGATTAAGTTAAATTAAAGTAAGACTTTAAATTAAAGTAAGGTTAGCTTAGTTTCTTGATATTCAGATTAGCAGCCGGTCAAATTGAACAAAATGTTTATCTCTGTATCTGTTGCCAGAAGCCTTGATGCCCAAGGGCGTGGACACGAATGAATCGCCTCCATATATTTCTATATTCAGCGACAATCCGTTCGATGATCTAGCTGTTTCCTGTTGACGGGGTAAGGGTGCTAGCCCAATCGCCCATTAGTTTGAATAATGTGTGAGGGTGCATGGTTCACTTTTTGGTTGATTTTTTTTCATATATTTATTCGGCCGGGACATTTATCTATCGGAAAATGTACGCATTTATCTTGAAGGAGGGTCTTCTCTCTCTCTCTCTGTGTGTGTGTGTGTGTGTGTGTGTGTGTGTGTGTGTGTGTGTGTGTGTGTGTGTGTTTTTTTTTTTTTTTTTTTTTTTGTGTGTTATTTTTTTTTTAAAGCATGTGTAGTATTGTTGTAATGTATAGTTTGTAACCAGTGTAATCAGCTTCCCCATGCTGACCAGGTGGCATCTTATACTTGTGTTCATACGACGCGGTTCTAACACACATCTATTATCCGATATTGCAGTGAAATGCGGTAGTCCATGCCCCGACCTCAATAACATTTTAAGTGTGTGTTGGGAGGCGAACCCCGAACTTCCTATTCTCTCTTCGAGTGCGTTACCATCCACCCACGCTGGCTCTAAGTAGCATCGCAGCTAAGTATTATTGACACACTTATTTTATTAGGTGTATGCTAAGAGTTCCCTCTAGCAATTACGATTTATTCATGCTTGAATTCTTTACCGTATTTTGTTGGAGATAAATTGATTTAAACTCAAGAGTCTTTGTGGTCTTTGGAAATTAGTTTGGAAAAAGGAGGTATTTTATTTCCATAGGCCTTATCTTTCGCCAACAGTCTTTTCCGATCACTTGATATTAATTTGGTTAAGTTAGGTTAGGTTTGGTTAGATAAGGATAGCATACCATTTGTTAAGTTAACTTAGGTTAGGTTAGGATAGCCTTGAGTAGAAGATAAATTAAGTTTAGTTAGGATAGGGAAGGATAGGATAGGTTACATTGATTTAAGTTAGATAAGTTAGGTTAAATGTAAGAGATAATAGAACAATGTGAGGGAAGGATACGATATTTTTTCGTTTTTATTTTTCAAAAGGTAGAATTATGGGGTTGTTAATATATTTTGTCAGAACAAGTGAAAGCTAAGTTGTCGTCATGTGTTTGTGCTTGGTGTAATTAGTTTGTAAAATAAACACTAAATTTATTAAAAGAATAGTCACAGAAGTAATGTTCACAGCATTATTTTTTCTCGCAAATTCTGGTTTTGGGGGTTTTGAATATTTTTCTTTTTAAACTGGTTAACAATACAAGACAATACAATTTTCTGTTTAGTTGCAGTACAGTAAAACAAATAAATAAATACCATTCAACTTTCACCTTTGGAAAAAAAAAAAAACAACACACACACTGACTATACTTGTGTCTTGTAATAAATATTAAATATAATGGTTGGTTCCTCTATGACCAGAAAAACTAATATATATAATTATATTAAATACTTAAATTTAATTCCATTCCACAATTGCCACTAACACACTATTTGCGACTGTGAGTTTCTCCATATTACTCCTTATCCCCACACCCATAGGAGAATACCTTATGCGGGTGACAAAGAAAACTAGCATCGAGTCAGATTTAAGGGCAGACTAAGATAATTTAGCTTTTTTTCTGATAATCCATACTTAGTAAAATCCGTGATAGAGTAAAGACCATTTTTATACGTTTTTCTCTCATAGAATATCTTTGTAGGCTATATATTCTAGTAATTAATTTGTTAAGAATCAGGAGTCTGCATAAACATAGTAACGGATTGTTTCATAACTATTGTGCATTTACTCCTGGCGACTTTTATAATAACATATCCATTTATACCTAAGTTCTATAGTTAACCCCTTTGTGTATGGATAAAACCATTGTACTGTCTATGCTTGTATAAATTACCTTGTTCTTTTATGGTATCTGAGTGTTGAATATCTTGCCTCTTGCAATTTTAAGGCCTTTTGCCCCACTTCTTTGTCAATAGTACGACATTTCCTGCCATGTAGATTTATATATATCCTTGGCGAGCCTGTAATTTAGGAGGAATTGGCCTTCGACCGGGACAATTGTTTTACTGGAAAATGTACAAATCTGCCTAGCCCATCCAAGGTGAGATGGTGCCTTTCCACTTTATCCAAACTATCGACTTTAATGAATATACTGTATACACCATTTGAGGAGAAGAAGAGGACAGTCGGTATTGATAACGTTTTGCAGATAGCATCTTCAGTGCGCTACACCTCAAATGGTGTTTATATTAATTCTGTTAAAAAAATTCTGCCGAAAAATGTACAAAATGATCTTGAAAAGGGGTCTAGCGAGTGTTTTTTTAAGCTTAATGGGGGTCTAGGGAAGAAACTTAAAAAAAAGAAAAGCTAAATTTATAAGGAACTAAACCCGCCCATCCCCCCTTAACCCCGCCCATCCCCCCTTAACCCCGCCCATCCCCCCTTAAACCCGCCCATCCCCCCTTAACCCATACAGTACCGGTGACGTCCTTTTAGACATGTTTAGAATTTTTTCAGATTAGGAAGGACCACTAGTAATAATAAGTCTTCAAACTATCTTAACCAACCCTTTTAACTACCGAAGATCCTTCCTAAGTTGTATAATATAGTTTATATATAGCTAGAGTAAAAGATAACACACGTCACTGGTACTCAAGGGGTTAACCAAGATGCTTACCTGCACTGTGAATACCTTACGCTACGATGGCGGGAAGTTAAGAGTTGATGAGCTTTGCCACTACCAAGTGTGGACAATTTTCACATATAATACCTGCTATAGCCGAAACAAGATGTTGTAAATAATTCTTCTGTAGAGCAGTTTAAGAAGTGGGCAGATAGCATTTAAAAAAAAAAAAAAAAAAAAAAAAGGTCCTGCGACACGATATGGAACTAACCTTCCCCCAAGCAAGATTCCCCTTCTCCTATATATATATATATATATATATATATATGGGAAAGGGTTGGTAAGCTATTATACATGTATTTCACCAAGGTTATGGTCTTCGAAAGGGGAGAAGTCACAGAGTGTGAGGTGAAGTTGAATGGTCAGGCTATGGTGATCGTCAGCTCTTTAAAGTATCTGGGCAGTGTGTTGAGTAAAGATGGGAATATGGATGAAGAAGTGCGGGAGAGGGTGCAACAGGGGAAGAGGGTTGTAGGAACGTTGAAAGCAGTAACAAGAAATAGGGTGGTCAGTATGGAAGTGAAGAAGTCCTTGCATGACAGTGTGGTAATCCCGACACTAACTTACAGAAGCGAAGCATGGACGTTCGGGAAGAGACTCAGACCAAGAGTGAGAGCGGTGCAAATGAGTTACTTGAGAAGTGCGTGCGGAGTTACATGAAGGGATAGACAGACGAATTAGGAAGTAAGAAGGAGGTGTGGTGTGGAGATAGATGTGCTGGAAAGTGTGAAAAAGAACAACTTGAGATGGTTCGGCCACATGGAACGTATGGAAAGCGAAAGAATGACTAAGAGGGTGTACGAGAGCGAGGTGGAAGGACAGGGAGGGAGAGGTGGTAGGATGGAGTGAGGAAGTATTTGGATGAAGGTGGTGCTGGTTGGGAGGAGGGGCGTCGACTGGCTGGGGACAGAGGTGCATGGGGGCGGTTCGTTCGTGGCCACCCCTTCGGAGATCACGGCGTCAGGCAATAGATAGATAGATTTCACCAACAGCATATAACCCCGAAATGGGCTGCTATGGTCTTCGAGAAACTACCTGTTCCTTGAAACTCCTTTTAATTCCTTGTAAACTCTCTCTTCCTATCTCCATTCTGCCCTCTCGTTAATTCTCACCACGTTTTAGTTGCTCAGGCCATTACCTCTCTCTCTCATTTATAGTCTGCCTAGGTCCCTCTCTCTCCCTCTTATGTATATATGCATACACATAATTATATATATATATGTATATATGTGTGTGTGAATGACTGTATGTATGTATATTGTGTGTGTGTGTGTATATTGTGTAAATGTGTGTGTGTAAGTGTGTATAATTATGTGCGTGTATACCTAAGATATAATATATATATAACATGTATACATATGTATCTTTCTTTCGGTGACCAGTAAAACATTTTCTGTGAGGTGTGTGCGTCTGACGGTCTGAACCCGGGGGTTATGGGTTTCTGGTGCCAGGAAGGGAAGCCTCAACAACTCCTATAAAAGAAAATGTGTGGCGTGGAGGGAAAGAAATCGTTACATAATAATATATTGATCTAACGAAAAACATCTATACTGAATAAAACTATCTAATATTGTGCAATTTTCTATATCACGGTATATATATATTTATTTATCTATTTTATTTTATTTGGTTTGAGTACTATTTTTGATGCTATAGACCTATTTTGGCCAAGTATTTTCTCCATAGTCCTTATGGTTTATGAACTAGGCAGGCACAAACAAACATACTGTATGACTCTTAAGGGGAGATGGGCCGGTTTTCTGGACCACTTTCTCCCTCATGTTTAGCCTTTTTCCTCATAAACACTTCTTGTCCTTCCTCCCAGCCCACCTCCTTCTACACCATCCCTCCACCTCCTTCTACACCATCCCTCCACCTCCTTCTACACCATCCCTCCACCTCCTTCTACACCATCCCTCCACCTCCTTCTACACCATCCCTCCACCTCCTTCTACACCATCCCTCCACCTCCTTCTACACCATCCCTCCACCTCCTTCTACACCATCCCTCCACCTCCTTCTACACCATCCCTCCACCTCCTTCTACACCATCCCTCCACCTCCTTCTACACCATCCCTCCACCTCCTTCTACACCATCCCTCCACCTCCTTCTACACCATCCCTCCACCTCCTTCTACACCATCCCTCCACCTCCTTCTACACCATCCCTCCACCTCCTTCTACACCATCCCTCCACCTCCTTCTACACCATCCCTCCCCTCCTTCTACACCATCCCTCCACCTCCTTCTACACCATCCCTCCACCTCCTTCTACACCATCCCTCCACCTCCTTCTACACCATCCCTCCACCTCCTTCTACACCATCCCTCTCCACCTCCTTCTACACCATCCCTCCACCTCCTTCTACACCATCACTCCACCTCCTTCTACACCATCACTCCACCTCCTCCTACACCATCCCTGCACCTCCTTCTACACCATCCCTCCACCTCCTTCTACACCATCCCTCCACCTCCTTCTACACCATCCCTCCACCTCCTTCTACACCATCCCTCCACCTCCTTCTACACCATCCCTCCACCTCCTTCTACACCATCCCTCCACCTCCTTCTACACCATCCCTCCACCTCCTTCTACACCATCCCTCCACCTCCCCCTACACCAACCCTCCACCCTCCTTCTACACCATCCCTCCACCTCCTTCTACACCATCCCTCCACCTCCTTCTACACCATCCCTCCACCTCCTTCTACACCATCCCTCCACCTCCTTCTACACCATCCCTCCACCTCCTTCTACACCATCCCTCCACCTCCTTCTACACCATCCCTCCACCTCCTTCTACACCATCCCTCCACCTCCTTCTACACCATCCCTCCACCTCACTCTCGTTCGATTTCATCTCACCTCATGGAGATGAGGCTTGTCTGGGGTGTTAACCCCTACAGTACCAGAGACATCCTTTTCATTAGATTCTGGCAACTATTAGACGATTTAATTCAGCTTAGGAGGGACCTCTAGCAATAATAAGACTCCAAACCATCGCCATCAACCCTTTTAACTACCACAGATCCTTCCTAAGCTGCATAATATCGTCTAAATATAGCTAGAATAAAATATAACACACGTTGCTGGTACTCAAAGGGTTAATTGTTCCCAGAAGAGGCTATTAACGAACCAACAAATAGGAAATATAATAAACATTAATATTGGTGCTACAAGTATGATCCTCGTAGAGTTTATTATCATAGTGCAGCCCTCGGAGTCTCGGGACGACTCTGTAACCTGCACATGGTAAGGTTATCTCGGCTAGTCTATATAATCTTAAGGGAGCCCACCTCGCTTTTTTTTTTATCTTTCTCTCCCTCTCTCTTTGGCTTTCATCTATTCGGCCCCATTCAGTCTATTGTTTTAAGACGTTTACCCCCATCCAGGTGTCAATACTTTCCTGGCGAGCGGTAGCAAGCCAGCATATATATTTTTTGTTTTGACAGCAAGCTAAATTGTAAATTTTTCGATAGAAAAATGTCTCCGGCGAAGCCGGATTTCTCCATATAATGCTGGCTCGTTATCGCTCACCAGGAAGAAATCCTGGATGGGGATAAACGTCTTAAAACAGTTGGCTGAATGGGGCCGAATGGATACAAGCCAGGGAAAGAGAGAACAGGAGAGAAAGATAAAACAAAAAACGGTGACCCCCTTAAAGTTGTGAAGTATGTTTACGTTTCTCTAGACCGCAAAGCAATGGGGGGGGGGGGGGAAGTAATTCGAGGGGGAAAGGATATTGATACTAAACCATGTAGGAAACTAACAAAAGTGGCAATTGACAGGTATAGTTTTCTCTGCATGCATATGACCAATTAACAGTCACAACAACAGCTATTTGCCCGAACCAGGTGGGGAAATAATGAGATAAGTGTTATTGCCTGAACTAGTTTGAAATATAATATAGTGTTTTGCTACAAGAGGAAGACCTTACACCACCTAATCTACTGTATAACATAATAGTAAGAATAATAATAATCAATAAATAAACAATAAAACAAACATTGCACGCCATGAATACCTCTGAAAACCGGATTCTCTGTTGTTTTCCAATACATCCGATGTTTCTACCCTCCGGGGGATACAATAATACAGCATACACTCCACTCTCACTCTCACACACACTCATTCTCACTCTCTCTCTCCCTGTTCCATTGCAATATTCTCCTCCCTCTCTTTCTACTCGTTATTTTCCCCTCCTGTTTTCCTTGTTAACGTTGCTGCTCCTGCTCTCTCTCTCTCTCTCTCTCTCTCTCTCTTAGTCTCTTTCTGGCAAACCAATTAGACCATTTCTCTCTCCAATGTTCTGACACACAGTTGTATTAGATTAAATTTGTTTGCGGTTATTTTCTCGTTTGTACTCGTATTTGACATTTGTATTCCCTTGATCCCTCGTCCCTCCTTGACTATTTCTCAAAGTGCTTATATACGTGAGTGTTTGTGCTGTTTAACCCTTTGAAGATTAAGACACTTTTTGACAGCATATTCTGGCTATCATTTGACGATTTTATGCAGTGTAGGAAGTATCTGTGGGAATTATAAGGGTAATGCCTATCTTATTTAACCCTGTGACTTTGACACGCCCAATTTAATCTTACTAAAATCGTCTAATAATAGCCAGAAAACCGAAAATAAATGCGTAACAGGATCTTGATAGGGATAAGTGATATTATTTATATATTTGTTCAAAGGCTTCAATTAGGACAATACGTGCTAAAGCTATTTTCTGCGCATACTATGGAATTTGCTGTAACTATTTAGATGAACAAACTGAGAATATAAAACAATATCAATAGCAATAAACCCAAGAACAATTACATCATCTTGAACACATTTCCAGTACATATGTCCAGCACACTATAGATGGCGCGCAGTCGGGTCGTCTTTCGTTGGACAGCACTCTAGACACCACTTTGACCATCTCAGTCGGGTCGTCTTTCGTTGGACAGCACTCTAGACACCACTTTGACCATCTCAGTCGGGTCGTCTTTCGTTGGACAGCACTCTAGACACCACTTTGACCATCTCAGTCGGGTCGTCTTTCGTTGGACAGCACTCTAGACACCACTTTGACCATCTCAGTCGGGTCGTCTTTCGTTGGACAGCACTCTAGACACCACTTTGACCATCTCAGTCGGGTCGTCTTTCGTTGGACAGCACTCTAGACACCACTTTGACCATCTCAGTCGGGTCGTCTTTCGTTGGACAGCACTCTAGACACCACTTTGGTCATCTCAGTCGGGTCGTCTTTCGTTGGACAGCACTCTAGACACCACTTTGACCATCTCAGTCGGGTCGTCTTTCGTTGGACAGCACTCTAGACACCACTTTGACCATCTCAGTATAGTTGACTTCGGAGGCTATCAAACCTTCTGGATGGTTGGTTGTTCTGGACCCTTTTCTGCCTCATCTTTAGTCCCATTAGTTTTCTTTGTGAATATTAAGACCTTTTGTGCCATTTAGGTGTCGATTTTTTCCCCGCAAGCAATAGTGAACCTATAATTTTTTCCCCGCAAGCAATAGTGAACCTATAATTTTGGAGGAACCAAAGGCTGGGACATTTTTCTACCGAAAAATTTATACAAATTTGTCTTGAAGGGGTTCTTGGGTTTTTTTGTTTATTTTTGTGTTAATCTTGATAGAGGTCTAGGGAGGAAACTAAACGAATGCTAACACGATAAATAAGTAAGCAAATAAATACGGCCATCCCCCCTAAATAAATACGCCCATCCCCCCTAAATAAATACGCCCATCCCCCCTAAAGCCAGCAAACTGTATGTCAAAAATATCGTCAGGACTGGAGTCTCTTTTCGAGTATCATACACTCACACGCCATATAGTGAGCTTTTCACTAGGTACCGTACCCCACTGCACATCATTATGGTAGAAATGGTAAGGTATTGGAAACCGCAAAGGAATACTGTATTGCGTGTCGTTGGGACTTGTGGTGAAGCAGCCTACTGAACGGAAATAAACAAAAATAAATATACAAAAATAGCAAACAATATCTCAACTATAAAATATCTTGATACATCGGGATTCGAATACGAAACTTGTGGTTACTATACTGTAGTCTGTTCATTATAGGTTGGGCAGAACTCGTAACCTCTAACCTCTGTTACTCAAAAAGCGACAAGAGTAATCGAGCTAATATTTCTACCATTTGGGAAGAGTCAGTCAAGGAACAGATGTGGAGATTTACAGCCAATTTGTCTAGTCCTCTCTGAGTTACAGAGGATAGAGATCGCGATTGTTCGTCTACTTACAGTGAATAGACTATAGCTCAGTAGCAAGAAAAGTGGACCACAAGTTTTTTTTTATCTCGACCTCCCCTCCCTTCATCCCTTCCAAATTATGTTCATCTGTCACACGTTTCCTCTTTTCCTCGACCTTCGCTTCCTCCAATGCTCCTCTTTCCCTTCCTGTAATTCAATGGGAGAGACGTATTCTTTCCTCTCTTCTCTCAACCCTTTCCTTCCTTCATAACTTCTTCCTCTTCTTCTCTCAACCTTCTCCTTCCTTCATAACTTCTTCCTCTTTTGGAGTTTACATGGGGTTTGTGTTTTATTATTTGGTTGTTCTCTCAGTTGTTCTTTTGTTTCTATGTTGCTGTTTGTATATATTGCATGTTAGTGTTTAAATAGGTATCTTCTCATGCTTTTAAGTGTTAATTTCTTGTACGTTATGGACAATTTGTATCTCTCGGCTGCTTAAGGGGGTGGGGGTGGGTTTGGACCCCTGTCTCCCCCATTAGTAAAGAGATTATAAGACATTCACTCCATTAGTTTGGCGATATTAAAACCCTTCATGCCATTTAGGTGTCGGTTTTTTTCCTGGCGAGCGACAGCTAGCTTGCAATTTAGGAGGAACCGGCCTTAGGCCGGGACATTATATTTACATGGGGGTCTTGAGGGTATTCTTTAAGCTTGGTGGAACTTTAGGGAGTAAATAAAAAAAAATCCCCTTGACCCCTTATACAAAAATTAATCTCAATTTCCTTCCATAGAATGTACCCTTTCCCCTCCTCCCTAACAATACAATGAGGGAGACAAGTGGTTTCCATTTTTATCTCAACTTTTTCTTTCCATTAATACCAGTAGTGCATATTAGTTTCTTTTAGAGACTATTTTTGCTACTTCTTGTATTTCTTTTTGTCTCCCATTTGTCATTTCTTTAGGATTGTCTGCTATTTTGACTTATTTTTTCTTTTGTCATTGCTGTTATTGTTCAGTTGAAAGTGCCCTGCTTACCATCCAGCAGACCCACGTTCAATCCCCGCTCAGGTTGGACAGTTTTTTCTGAGATATAGCCGGTTAGGTTTATTTGTAAATTAATTGGCGAGTCGGTGAGAACAAATGTGAATATAGCCGGCGGTAATGGTCTCTGGTTGAGGTAAAGCGTTTGAGAATCCTCTAAGGAGATACGGGCGCTACTGTATATAAGTAACCAGATGATGATTATTTATATTATTGATCATTATTATTTGATTTTGTTATTTTGTCTTTGGTCATTTAATGTTCCTGTTGTTCGTATCGTCTACTGTATACCACCGGTCCTCCCATCTGCAAACATATTCTTCTAATTTGCTTTCATACTTGCTTTCTATTGTTAACACTATAACTAATTTTACTCTCTCGTCTTTCTCTCCCAATTTTTCTGAAAACATATACTGTTTTTTTTTCTCTCCCCTATTTTTTTTTTTTTTTTTTTTTTTTTTTTTTTTTTTGCTCTCTTCATCCAAATAAGTGAGACAGATAATTAATTCCTCTCAGCTGTCAACTCTTTCCTGCCATATATGTAATTTATCTTTTTAAGGGGGTCACCGGTTTTTTTTTCTCTTCCTCTCCTTTTCTCTCTTTCTCTGGCTTGTATCTATTCTGCCTCATTCAGCCAACTGTTTTAAGACGTTTATCCCCATCCAGGTGTCGATATCTTACTGGCGAGCGATAGCGAGCCAGCATTGTATGGAGAAATCCGGCTTCGCCAGACATTTTTCTATCGAAGAATGTACAAATTTAGCTTGCTGTCCAAAACATGTTTTTGGACCTAAGATCATAACTATTGCACAAATTTAAAAAAAATAAAAAATAATTACCGTCGCATTCACGCACCAAAGGTTCGTGTGAGGTTTGGTGAAAATCCGTCAAACGGTCTAGGAGGAGTTCTCGGACAGACAGACAGACAGACAGACAGAGAGACAGACATTTCGGTTAGCATGTACCACTATACGGGGGGCGATACCACTCTGCTTACGCAGAGTTGTTTATAGGATACGTTTTTCCCCTTTAACAATGCCTCGTTATGCTAAGCTATGCTATATTTTGATATACTCATGTTCCGTTATGCTCTCGCTCTCTCTCTCGCTCTCACTCTTATAGCCTTTCACCAATAGGTCAATCAATCTCTCCAATGTTGTGACAAACGAATATATTTAATTTCGTTTGTAATCCTATATCAAATTCATATTCCCTTGATCCACTACTTGTGTGTTAATATAAATACATACATATACATACATACATATATACAGTATATATATATATATATAATTATATACTGTATATATACAGTATATTCCCATCTCTTTAAATACAACATTTATCATAGATAGGTCTAATCATCCATCCTTCACCTACACTCCTTACTTTGGTCCGTAACCCTACTTCTCATTGACTTCCCGGGAGACTAAGTTAAAATCCTGTCCTCCATACCTCCCTTTCCTTCCATAAGCCCAACTCACACACGATATTAACGTGCTTGGAGAGAGAGAGAGAGAGAGAGAGAGAGAGAGAGAGAGAGAGAGAGAGAGAGAGAGAGAGAGAGAGAGAGCGAGAGCGAGAGCGAGAGAGAGTGATTTACATATATAAACTGGCCACACAGATCTTACGATCCCTGCGAGGTGACCAGGACTTAATCCTAATAGAGATAGCAACCCTAAGAGAAAGTGGAAGGAAAGGATAGCAAAGATGAAGGCTCTCTCCCCACCCTCCGGCAGTGTGCCGTATATGAAAATAGTTAGAAGTGAATAACCTTGCAGGGCTTGGAAATCACCTGAAGGAATTCATAGTATAGTTAGAAATGGAAAGGAAAAGGCATGCACACCTTCACTTTTTGTTATTTATATACATACATACACATATATATACATATACATATACATACAGTATATACACATATACATATATATATATATATATATATATATACATACATACATAATATACACACACATATACATACATATACTGTATATATATTTTTTTTTCCTGCTCTCTTCAACTGAACACTTTTTCATTTCCGCCAGGTTCTCTTATCAGTGATCAGCTTCTACTGCAGACCAACTTTTCTGTGATATGTGTACTAACCTTTTTTTAAATGTGTATATCGAGTCACTGTCAATAACTTCATTAGGGAGCTTATTCCACTCATTAATAATACTGTGGGTGAAGAAATGTTTAGTTATGTCTAGGTTCGCTTTCCTGCCTATTAGTTTTAATTTGTTTCCTCTTGTGGAACCTTCTTTGGCTAGAGAGAGAGAATGAGAGTGAGTATGTGTGCCTACATACATGCTTACTGTATGTGTGTGTTTGCGTGCGAAGTAATAGAAGAAGCTAGGTGTAATATTTTACCACACACACACTCTTCTCTCTCTCTCTTCCCCGTGTTCCTGTAATCCTACCCCCCACGAGGCCAACCCCAACAAAAGGCAGCTGATGGCTTGGAGCGGCGCCCCCTCTTCTCTTCTTCATCTTTCCTTTTATCTCTCTCTCCTCTCTCTCTCTCTAACTATCTTTCTCTCTCTCATTCACACACACACACACACACACGCTCTCTCTTCTATACTCTATTTTACTTTATTTTACAATACAATACCTCTCTGCAAAAAAAAAAAAAAATAAAAAATAAAAAATAAATGTGCATATTGGAAGCCTGTACCTGTTCTATATTGGAAGCCTGTACCTGTTCCATATTAGAAGCCTGTACCTGTTCCATATTGGAAGCCTGTACCTGTTCTATATTGGAAGCCTGTACCTGTTCTATATTGGAAGCCTGTACCTGTTCTATATTGGAAGCCTGTACCTGTTCCATATTAGAAGCCTGTACCCTGTTCCATATTGGAAGCCTGTACCTGTTCTATATTGGAAGCCTGTACCTGTTCTATATTGGAAGCCTGTACCTGTTCCATATTGGAAGCCTGTACCTGTTCTATATTGGAAGCCTGTACCTGTTCTATATTGGAAGCCTGTACCTGTTCTATATTGGAAGCCTGTACCTGTTCTATATTGGAAGCCTGTACCTGTTCTATATTGGAAGCCTGTACCTGTTCTATATTGGAAGCCTGTACCTGTTCTATATTGGAAGCCTGTACCTGTTCTATATTGGAAGCCTGTACCTGTTCTATATTGGAAGCCTGTACCTGTTCTATATTAGAAGCCTGTACCTGTTCTATATTGGAAGCCTGTACCTGTTCTACATTGGAAGCCTGTACCTGTTCTACATTGGAAGCCTGTACCTGTTCTATATTGGAAGCCTGTACCTGTTCTATATTGGAAGCCTGTACCTGTTCTATATTAGAAGCCTGTACCTGTTCTATATTGGAAGCCTGTACCTGTTCTATATTGGAAGCCTGTACCTGTTCTATATTGGAAGCCTGTACCTGTTCTATATTGGAAGCCTGTACCTGTTCTATATTGGAAGCCTGTACCTGTTCTATATTGGAAGCCTGTACCTGTTCTATATTGGAAGCCTGTACCTGTTCTATATTGGAAGCCTGTACCTGTTCTATATTGGAAGCCTGTACCTGTTCTATATTGGAAGCCTGTACCTGTTCTATATTGGAAGCCTGTACCTGTTCTATATTGGAAGCCTGTACCTGTTCTATATTAGAAGCCTGTACCTGTTCTATATTGGAAGCCTGTACCTGTTCTACATTGGAAGCCTGTACCTGTTCTACATTGGAAGCCTGTACCTGTTCTATATTGGAAGCCTGTACCTGTTCTATATTGGAAGCCTGTACCTGTTCTATATTAGAAGCCTGTACCTGTTCTATATTGGAAGCCTGTACCTGTTCTATATTGGAAGCCTGTACCTGTTCTATATTGGAAGCCTGTACCTGTTCTATATTGGAAGCCTGTACCTGTTCTATATTGGAAGCCTGTACCTGTTCTATATTGGAAGCCTGTACCTGTTCTATATTGGAAGCCTGTACCTGTTCTATATTGGAAGCCTGTACCTGTTCTATATTCCACACTTATATTTGGCAGAGTATATTCTCGATCTGCCCTCCTATATTAAACTCCACTCAACTATACTCTCTTTTCCATATTACAGTACAGTTGAGGTTAATAAGTGTTGTCAGATATTTCACAAAGTTTCGGACACTGACTAATACTCTGAGGGATAAGCACTTTTCCCAGTAATTATAAAGATACCAATAACACTTCTTGAGCGAAAACCACTGGAGTCTATGACAACACTTATTAACCTCGACTGTACAATATGTTACTCCACTGTTAAACACTCTCTTTCAGGGTTTCCATTGTGTTTACTATTTTGGACCATTTTGATTAGGTTGTCCACTATACCTTTGACCTGTGGGGTAATGGTATCACGTACAACTCACAAGATTCAGAGTTCGATTTCCTGATAGGGCGAGCCGGATGGGCAGTCTCCTTAGGTATTACGTCTCTCTTTGCGTAACAGTTAACCCATTCAGTACCGGGGACGTCCTTTTTTAATATGGCAATACATACAACGTTCCTACCCTCCGGGGGATCCAATAATACAGCATACACTCCACTCTCACTCTCACACACACTCATCTCTCTCTCCCTGTTCCATTGCAATATTCTCCTCCGTCTCTTTATACTCGTTAGTTTCCCCTCCTGTTTTCCTTGTTAAGGGAGCCCACCTCGCTTTGTTTCTCTTTCTCTCCCTCTCTCTTTGGCTTGTATCCATTCTGCCCCATTCAGCCTACTGTTTTAAGACGTTTACCCCCATCCAGGTGCCAATATTATCCTGGCGAGCGGTAGCGAGCCAGCATACATATATTTTTGTTTTGACAGCAAGCTAAATTTGTACGTTTTTCGATAGAAAAATTTCTCCGGCAAAGCCGGATTTCTCAATACAATGCTGGCTCGCTATCGCTCGCCAGGAATAAATCGACACCTGGATGGGGATAAACATCTTAAAACAGTTGACTGAATGGGGCCGAATGGATACAAGCCAGGGAAAGAGAGAAGAGGAGAGAAAGATAAAACAAATCCGGTGACCCCTCTTAACGTTCCTGCTCTGTGGTAGCTCAAAGGAATAAAGCATAGTCTCACGTTTTAATTGTTACAGGTCCTTCCTAAGCTGAATACCATAATGTCATAGTTGGCAGATTATAATGAAAGAGACGTCACCGGCACTGATGGGGTTAATACGAACCTGGAGTTAATGGACCTGTGTGTCGTGCCGTTCGGAGAAGAAAACTGTGGATAATTTGTAGTGTACAGTCGGGCAAATAATTCATGTTGCCGCTGTCATTACGATTTTATCGCTGTATGCTGTATTAATGTCTGTCAGATGTTGAATAGGGTGTGAACATATAGGAACATGTTTGTATATCTCACACGAAACGATGAATTAATGCTTAGATAGTGCTGATACCAATTATTGATCGAAATATACTTGGTGCCGCGACATCACTTATTCGGCCGACTGTACCAGGCTTGATAATGATTAGACGATATTATTCAGCTTAGGAAAGACCTCTTGCAATAATAGGGCTTCAAACTATCTCAACCAACGCTTTTTCTTAAGTTGCATAATATCGTCTAAATATAGCTAGAATAAAATGTAACACGTCGCTGGTACTCAAAAGGCTAAGCTGAAACAAACGTGCCCCAGACTCTCGTCAAAGAAAATTATAAAAAAAAACAGTTCTGGGCGAAGATTGGCTTCACCTACATCACAGGCCGAAGCAGCCTTTGCCATCTTGCCTTCCCAAGATGCACGGCGCTTGGTTGCCCACTCACGGCTCGAAACAGCCCTATCTCTGGAGCTGCCTCGCCTTCACGCTTCACTGTCTAACCCCCTAAACTCGGACCATCATTTTCAGAACGCTACCTTCTGAGCAATTAACTCACTAGGCATTGCCCCCCTGTAGCATATTTTTAATATGGGAATATTCATACAGTGCTATTTAATCAGGGAACATTGAGGGTATTTTTTTGGCGTTTCGGTTGGCTTTGTGGTAATGCAATGATACTAGGTACAGCACAAGTTCCATCCCAATAATATCTTCCCATTGATACATTAGGATTCGAACCCGGGACCATTGGATTACCAGTCCAATGGCAAGACCATTCCTCCACACCTCCCCTTATACTAGTACTCTATCATTGACTACACTTATATACTAATGTCTTGTTCTCGGTTTTGTTATATTCTATTCAACTGCTATGTACCAATCTATGACACTCTAATGTGTTCTAATATATTATAATTTCATGTAGTAAAACCCTCTCCGACATATGACGCGATTTTGAGCCTACTGGGGATACCTTAAAGCATTTGTTACCATCAGAGGTATTTAGAAACCTTTAGTTTAGTTACTTCAACCAAAGACGAAGTACAAATGAGTAATGCCCTCAATACCTTCTTTGCATCAGTTTTTACAACAGAAGACCTCAGTGATATCCCTACACCATCGCCGATTCAGATTGATAATTCAGATGTTCTAAGCAATATCACCGTTACAGAGAGAGAAGTATTGAATTGTTTAGATAAACTCAAGGTAAATAAAACGCCTGGACCTGATACAATCTCGCCTAGAGTTCTGAAGGAAGCTAAGGATGAGCTCTCCAAACCATTGACATTACTATTCAATAAATCCTTGCAGTCTGGAACTATGACTGATCAGTGGAAGATAGCCAACGTAACACCGATATTAAAAAAAGGCAGCAAATCCCTACCCAGTAACTATCGTCCAATTAGCTTAACCTCAGTTGTATGTAAAATGCTAGAAACGGTCATAAGAGACAGACTCGTAAATCACTTAGAGGAAAATAACATACTTAAAGATACTCAACACGGCTTTCGTAAAAAACGTTCCTGTTTAACAAACCTCTTAGACTTCTTCCACAATATCCTCAACCTCTACGATGAGAGTAAAGCTGTAGATATTATATACCTTGATTTTCAAAAGGCCTTTGACAAAGTTCCCCACAAACGTTTACTGCTAAAACTAAAAGCGCATGGAATACAAGACGGTGTGTTGAAATGGATAGAAAATTGGCTCAGCGACAGAAAGCAAAGAGTAGTCATAAACGGTAAGGCATCTAAATGGACCAATGTAAGTAGTGGGGTACCCCAGGGATCGGTACTAGGACCAATTATCTTTCTAATTTACATCAACGACATAGATGAGGGTCTCACCTGCACAATCTCAAAATTTGCTGACGATACAAAAATTGCAAATAGCGTACTCTCAAAAGATCAAGTTGACGATATGCAACACAATCTAGATAAATTGTCACATTGGGCCCAAATTTGGCAAATGAGTTTCAATGCGGATAAATGTAAAGTACTACATATCGGATACCTAAATGAGAAAGCAAACTATTCGATGAATGGCACTCAGCTTAAGAATGTAAACCGAGAAACCGATCTGGGAGTAACAATATCGAGTAACCTAAAACCGAGTCAACAATGTTCAGAAGTTGTTAAGAAGGCAAACAAAATAATTGGCTTTATAGGCAGATCATTTGAGCATAAATCCAAAGACGTAATCCTAACCCTTTACAATTTCTTAGTCCGCCCTCTTCTGGAATACTGCGTTCAATGCTGGTGCCCTTATTACCAAAAAAACATAAACAAGCTTGAACGAGTTCAACGTAGAGTTACCAAAATGATACCTAGCCTAAAGAACAAACCATACGAAGAGCGTCTTAGAGAATTAAATCTATTTCCTTTAACCCAGCGCAGATTAAGAGGTGACTTAATTCAAGTGTTCAAAATCATCAAAGGCATCACAATATGAACTGTAGTAAGTACTTCACTATCGACCATCTAATTACACGTGGGGAAACGGTTGCAAAATTATTGGTAAATCTTTTAACTCACACGAATCTAAGAATTTCTTCTTTAATCGAGTTGTCAACTTGTGGAATGGGCTTCCCCGAGACGTTATAGACTGCAGCACCGTTGATTAATTTAAATTCCGCCTAGACAAATATCTCGCATCAAACCCGCGACTGACTGCGTTTGTAAATGAATAACTTTATCCTCCCCTCAGTTACTAACCCATATGTCCCCTACTAACTTCCTAGTCCTGCCACGTTAGTGGCAGGGCAGTAGTTCCCTTTCCAATGTTCCCTTACCCACTCTAAACCACTGTTTGGACACTTGATCCTCAGTGTTTTGGAGGACAAGCAGCCTAGAAGGGTCACTAGATCTGTTGTTGCTTGATTTCCTTTGTACTCCTTTGTACTCTCTCTCTCTCTCTCTCTCTCTCTCTCTCTCTCTCTCTCTCTCTCTCTCTCTCCTCCCCGCACCCACATAGCCCCAGGGGTATTGGAAATAGAGTACTTGTAATCCCACCAGGACATAAGAGCTTTCCACAGGTTACATTTACAATTGATTAGATACGGTGTATATATATATATATATATATATATAGTATTATATGGATGAGGGATACAAAATGCAAAGCTGCCTGTGACGAGTACCTCCTCCAGAGTTGAAAGAGTAACAGGGCCAAAATCAAGGAATGTTAGATCCAAAATGTCTGGACACCAGGAGTTTGAAGCAACTTCAAGTCATAGGATGAGGGAAACATGAATTCAGGGAGAGAGTTCCACAGCTCAGCAGTTAAATAGAAGATTGGGAGTTTCGTTGCACTCTTGAGTTGGAGAGTTGTATAGAGTAGGAGTGTTGCAAGATGGGTACTATGTACCCAATGTAGAGAAGGTGGTATACCCAGAGAGAGCTATGAGGAACAGTGATTATTGTAGTAGTGATAGAATAGCGAGCCAGATGCAACATTGCGGCGAAGAGAGAAAGATTACAGAGAGTTGGTGAGTGGACGGGAGTCAATGATACAAAAGGCTTTCCTTTCTACTTTGTCTAGAAGTGCCGTGTGAGAGGGTCCTTCCCACACATGTGAACAATATTCAATACAAGAACGCACAGTGCCCCTGTACAGAGCAAGAAGATGTGCAGGGGTAAAGAACCCCTTGAGGCGGTTGAGCACATCCAGCTTCAGGGAGGCTGTCTTAGCAAGAGTGGTGATATAATCCCTCCAAGAGAGATCAGAACAAAAAGAGACACCGAGGATACTGAGAGAAGATCAAGGATTGATTTTTGTATTGTTGAAGTGTAAGGGATAGTCCTCTGGGAGTTCACAACGGGTAGATAAATGGGGAAATTGGGTTTTGGAAGCATTAAAAGCAACATGGTTTTCTCTGCCCCAATTGGAAATGTTAGTTAGATCAGAAGATCAATATTGTATGGCTTCATTACATATGTTTTTGAGGGATTGCTTGCTGGAGCATTCTGGAAAACTAGTTGAATAGTGTAAGGCAAAGTCGTCTGCATATGAATGGATAGGACTGGAGGGACAGTTAAGAAGATCATTTATGAAAATATGAAAGAGAATTGGAGATAGGACAGAACCATGAGGAACACTGGAATTGATAGGATGAGGAAGTGAACGATGGCCGTTCACAACCACAGCTATTGAACGGCCGGAAAGGAAATTAGAGACAAAGGCACAGATTGAGGGATAGAAACCGAAGGATGGTAGTTTAGAAATTGGAGATTTGTGCCAGACTCTATCGAAAGCCTTCGATATGTCTAGTGCAATAGAAAAGGTCTCACCAAAGTTCCGAAAGGAGGATGACCAAGAGTTAGTAGGATATGAAAGAATATCACCTGTAGACTGCCCCTTAAGCTATACTGGCGATCTGAGAGTAGATTATGAAAAGAGAAATTTGAAAGTAAGAATAGTTTCAAAAACTTTAGATATACAAGAGAATAGAACAATTGGACGATAGTTGGAGGGTTGAGAACGGTCACCCGTTTTTGGGACAGGTGGAATGAGAGCAAACTTCCAGCAAGAAGGGAAGACATTAGAGGAGTGACAGAGACCGAAAAGTTTGCCTAGGTAGGGAATCAGCCCGGAAGCACAGTTTTTGAGTACAACAGAAGGAACACCATCCGGACCGTACGCCTTCTTAGTATTAACCCTTAATTAGCGGCGAGCAACATAAGTCGAGTTAAAAAAAGCTGGACTATGTGGCGGCGCTCGACATAGGTCGAGTGGCAATTTCAGCACGTAATGTGGCTGAGAGAGAGAGACAAGTGGTGGCAGGAGACTAGCGAGCGTATGACTGCTCCAGACCACCGCGGCGAACCTACTGACACAAATCTCAGCTCCCTCCTCCCTCTCTCACTCGCTACATACTCAATTATGTACCGAAAGTACCGAATTACCTGCTTTTTGCACTCGCGTTGCACGGTTATTGCAAGAAAACTATCCATCATACAAGGATCGTTATGGTGTCATTCGAAAGCTCTGTTTATGCCCTTTCAGGGATAGGTACTTGTTTTACGTTCTGGGTCTTATTTAGGCATGAAAATGATCACGTAAACAGCCCTATTTTGGCTAAAAACACCCCGCTGTGCGGTACATATAATAAACCGCATAGGCCGCTCGTAAGGTGTTAAGACCAGAAAGGGTAGAAAGTACATATTTAGAAGAGATTAAGGTATTAGGCATAAGTAGGAGAGAGGGGGGTGGAGAGGGAGGAGGAATCATCCAAGGTGGAGTTTCTAGCGAAAGTTTGAGCGAAGGGTTCAGCTTTGTCAGAGGAAGAAGTGATGGTTGTGCCATCAGAATGGAAAAGGGAGGAAAGACAAGGAAGAAATTTTTTGGAGAGGTTTTTGGCTACATGCCAGAAAGCTTAGGAAGAGCTAGAGTTGGATAGTTCAATGCATTTATTATAAATGAAAGATTGTTTGGCGAGTCAAAGAACAAATTTGGCTTGATTCGGGGCAGAAACATAGGAAGAATGAGTTGTTTGAGTTTGAAGGCGTTGTTGTCGTTTAAATGCTTCCTCCTCATTGCGGGCAGCAGTAGAACAAGCATCAGTACACCAAGATTATTTTGCATTAGTCTGAGAGAAACAAAATTAAATGTATGCCAATCAGTTCTTTCTAAGCCTAAAAGGTCATCTTGTAAATGCCACAACGCAATGGAAGATGACGTCATGATATACCTAAAGGGTTAATATATAACGTCATGATATACCTAAAGGGTTAATATATAACGTCATGATATACCTAAAGGGTTAATATATTGTTTGTGCGTCTTCACACTATCAACTCTCTTCATTAAGTCCCATATACGATTAATGATTTAAACATTTCAGTAATTCAGTTATATGGTCATAATTATCATGTATCATTCATATTTATAGCAATCCCCTCATGCGTTTTCTATTATTTAACTATAATAATTCTCCCACAATAATTTTGCGTTGTATCCACACATTCTCCCATATTTAATTAAACATCTTTCTACCCACTTTCTTATGTTACTTAGATATATTTTATTAGTACTTAGAGATATCATCTTTCTCATGTCTCCTTTTTGTTTTACAGTTGTCTAATAGTTTATGTATTTTGCCTTATCAAAATGTTGTGAGTAAATTATATATCCAATAAATAAATACATATATAAATACATAAGTAATTTCGTAACTATATACACCCCCAAAATTATATAGCTACTTAGTTTTGTTTGTAGACCCTTCTAATTTCCTTCATCTTACTGTCTATTACTTATAAAAATCCACCCTCGTTTTTCTTAAGCATTCCCTTGCTATTTACAAGATTCTTCCAATATTTCTATAATCGTCCCTTTCTCTTTACTTATTACACGATCCATTATCCATCACCTCTGTCGTTCTTTCCTACTTCCAGCCCTCTCCTATTATCTCCTTTATCATCACTAATCATCGGCCACTTACAGCCCTCTCCTATTATCTCCTTTATCATCACTAATCATCGGCCACTTCCAGCCCTCTCCTATTATCTCCTTTATCATCACTAATCATCGGCCACTTACAGCCCTCTCCTATTATCTCCTTTATCATCACTAATCATCGGCCACTTACAGCCCTCTCCTATTATCTCCTTTATCATCACTAATCATCGGCCACTTGCAGCCCTCTCCTATTATCTCCTTTATCATCACTAATCATCGGCCACTTCCAGCCCTCTCCTATTATCTCCTTTATCATCACTAATAATCGGCCACTTACAGCCCTCTCCTATTATCTCCTTTATCATCACTATTCATCGGCCACTTGCAGCCCTCTCCTATTATCTCCTTTATCATTACTAATCATCGGCCACTTGCAGCCCTCTCCTATTATCTCCTTTATCATCACTAATCATCGGCCACTTACAGCCCTCTCCTATTAACTCCTTTATCATCACTAATCATCGGCCACTTGCAGCCCTCTCCTATTATCTCCTTTATCATCACTAATCATCGGCCACTTCCAGCCCTCTCCTATTATCTCCTTTATCATCACTAATCATCGGCCACTTCCAGCCCTCTCCTATTATCTCCTTTATCATCACTAATCATCGGCCACTTACAGCCCTCTCCTATTATCTCCTTTATCATCACTAATCATCGGCCACTTACAGCCCTCTCCTATTATCTCCTTTATCATCACTAATCATCGGCCACTTGCAGCCCTCTCCTATTATCTCCTTTATCATCACTAATCATCGGCCACTTACAGCCCTCTCCTATTATCTCCTTTATCATCACTAATCATCGGCCACTTCCAGCCCTCTCCTATTATCTCCTTTATCATCACTAATCATCGGCCACTTACAGCCCTCTCCTATTATCTCCTTTATCATCACTAATCATCGGCCACTTACAGCCCTCTCCTATTATCTCCTTTATCATCACTAATCATCGGCCACTTGCAGCCCTCTCCTATTATCTCCTTTATCATCACTAATCATCGGCCACTTCCAGCCCTCTCCTATTATCTCCTTTATCATCACTAATCATCGGCCACTTACAGCCCTCTCCTATTATCTCCTTTATCATCACTAATCATCGGCCACTTGCAGCCCTCTCCTATTATCTCCTTTATCATCACTAATCATCGGCCACTTGCAACCCTCTCCTATTATCTCCTTTATCATTACTAATCATCGGCCACTTGCAGCCCTCTCCTATTATCTCCTTTATCATCACTAATCATCGGCCACTTACAGCCCTCTCCTATTATCTCCTTTATCATCACTAATCATCGGCCACTTGCAGCCCTCTCCTATTATCTCCTTTATCATCACTAATCATCGGCCACTTGCAGCCCTCTCCTATTATCTCCTTTATCATCACTAATCATCGGCCACTTACAGCCCTCTCCTATTATCTCCTTTATCATCACTAATCATCGGCCACTTACAGCCCTCTCCTATTATCTCCTTTATCATCACTAATCATCGGCCACTTACAGCCCTCTCCTATTATCTCCTTTATCATCACTAATCATCGGCCACTTACAGCCCTCTCCTATTATCTCCTTTATCATCACTAATCATCGGCCACTTACAGCCCTCTCCTATTATCTCCTTTATCATCACTAATCATCGGCCACTTGCAGCCCTCTCCTATTATCTCCTTTATCATCACTAATCATCGGCCACTTGCAGCCCTCTCCTATTATCTCCTTTATCATCACTAATCATCGGCCACTTGCAGCCCTCTCCTATTATCTCCTTTATCATCACTAATCATTGGCCACTTACAGCCCTCTCCTATTATCTCCTTTATCATCACTAATCATCGGCCACTTACAGCCCTCTCCTATTATCTCCTTTATCATCACTAATCATCGGCCACTTCCAGCCCTCTCCTATTATCTCCTTTATCATCACTAATCATCGGCCACTTACAGCCCTCTCCTATTATCTCCTTTATCATCACTAATCATCGGCCACTTGCAGCCCTCTCCTATTATCTCCTTTATCATCACTAATCATCGGCCACTTGCAACCCTCTCCTATTATCTCCTTTATCATTACTAATCATCGGCCACTTGCAGCCCTCTCCTATTATCTCCTTTATCATCACTAATCATCGGCCACTTACAGCCCTCTCCTATTATCTCCTTTATCATCACTAATCATCGGCCACTTGCAGCCCTCTCCTATTATCTCCTTTATCATCACTAATCATCGGCCACTTGCAGCCCTCTCCTATTATCTCCTTTATCATCACTAATCATCGGCCACTTACAGCCCTCTCCTATTATCTCCTTTATCATCACTAATCATCGGCCACTTACAGCCCTCTCCTATTATCTCCTTTATCATCACTAATCATCGGCCACTTACAGCCCTCTCCTATTATCTCCTTTATCATCACTAATCATCGGCCACTTACAGCCCTCTCCTATTATCTCCTTTATCATCACTAATCATCGGCCACTTACAGCCCTCTCCTATTATCTCCTTTATCATCACTAATCATCGGCCACTTGCAGCCCTCTCCTATTATCTCCTTTATCATCACTAATCATCGGCCACTTGCAGCCCTCTCCTATTATCTCCTTTATCATCACTAATCATCGCCACTTGCAGCCCTCTCCTATTATCTCCTTTATCATCACTAATCATTGGCCACTTACAGCCCTCTCCTATTATCTCCTTTATCATCACTAATCATCGGCCACTTACAGCCCTCTCCTATTATCTCCTTTATCATCACTAATCATCGGCCACTTCCAGCCCTCTCCTATTATCTCCTTTATCATCACTAATCATCGGCCACTTACAGCCCTCTCCTATTATCTCCTTTATCATCACTAATCATCGGCCACTTGCAGCCCTCTCCTATTATCTCCTTTATCATCACTAATCATCGGCCACTTGCAACCCTCTCCTATTATCTCCTTTATCATTACTAATCATCGGCCACTTGCAGCCCTCTCCTATTATCTCCTTTATCATCACTAATCATCGGCCACTTACAGCCCTCTCCTATTATCTCCTTTATCATCACTAATCATCGGCCACTTGCAGCCCTCTCCTATTATCTCCTTTATCATCACTAATCATCGGCCACTTGCAGCCCTCTCCTATTATCTCCTTTATCATCACTAATCATCGGCCACTTACAGTCCTCTCCTATTATCTCCTTTATCATCACTAATCATCGGCCACTTACAGCCCTCTCCTATTATCTCCTTTATCATCACTAATCATCGGCCACTTACAGCCCTCTCCTATTATCTCCTTTATCATCACTAATCATCGGCCACTTACAGCCCTCTCCTATTATCTCCTTTATCATCACTAATCATCGGCCACTTACAGCCCTCTCCTATTATCTCCTTTATCATCACTAATCATCGGCCACTTGCAGCCCTCTCCTATTATCTCCTTTATCATCACTAATCATCGGCCACTTGCAGCCCTCTCCTATTATCTCCTTTATCATCACTAAACATCGGCCACTTGCAGCCCTCTCCTATTATCTCCTTTATCATCACTAATCATCGGCCACTTACAGCCCTCTCCTATTATCTCCTTTATCATCACTAATCATCGGCCACTTGCAGCCCTCTCCTATTATCTCCTTTATCATCACTAATCATCGGCCACTTGCAGCCCTCTCCTATTATCTCCTTTATCATCACTAATCATCGGCCACTTACACAGCCCTCTCCTATTATCTCCTTTATCATCACTAATCATCGGCCACTTACAGCCCTCTCCTATTATCTCCTTTATCATCACTAATCATCGGCCACTTGCAGCCCTCTCCTATTATCTCCTTTATCATCACTAATCATCAGCCACTTGCAGCCCTCTCCTATTATCTCCTTTATCATCACTAATCATCGGCCACTTGCAGCCCTCTCCTATTATCTCCTTTATCATCACTAATCATCGGCCACTTACAGCCCTCTCCTATTATCTCCTTTATCATCACTAATCATCGGCCACTTGCAGCCCTCTCCTATTATCTCCTTTATCATCACTAATCATCGGCCACTTGCAGCCCTCTCCTATTATCTCCTTTATCATCACTAATCATCGGCCACTTACAGCCCTTCCTATTATCTCCTTTATCATCACTAATCATCGGCCACTTACAGCCCTCTCCTATTATCTCCTTTATCATCACTAATCATCGGCCACTTACAGCCTTCTCCTATTATCTCCTTTATCATCACTAATCATCGGCCACTTACAGCCCTCTCCTATTATCTCCTTTATCATCACTAATCATCGGCCACTTGCAGCCCTCTCTCTTTCATATTTATTCCACATTATCTTACTCCTCCTCCTCCTACTTGCTCCTCCCTTTTTACCTTTTCTTAGTCGCTCTTACCTTCTGACGCTCCTTCACCATTTTCCCATACTCTTTGACTTCTCCTGTGCTAATGTTTATTTATATATTTATTTTAGGTTTCTCTCTCTCTCTCTCTCTCTCTCTCTCTCTCTCTCTCTCTCCGCCTTGGGGTGTTGAATCCAGAGTACATGTAATCCCACGAGTACATGACATTTTTCTTTAGGTTACATGTACAACGGATTGTATATATATATATATATATATATATATACCGGTATATATATATATATATATATATATATATATATATATATACTGCATATTAAATTTTATATATACCGGTTATTAGATAGACGAAGATATTTACAAACATAACTCATACAAGATAACATGTGTCTTAGGTAGTCTAACTTGAAGTGAAAATGCTAAAATGGAGTAATTAATTATGAAAACATTGATATATTGAAATGTTGGCAGATATGCACAGATTTATTTCCGTTTAGCATAGTTTGGTATACTTTAATATTGTACTCTATTCTATTCTACACTACTCTGTTATATTACGTTATACTCTCTCATGCTATACTTGACTATACTTTCTCACTATGCCTACGTAAATCAACTATATACATAATTACTAGGATGAACCTCAAATAATAGGTTCCCGTAATGTATTGTTCGACTCCCACAGGCCTTTTCTAAGCCTAATATAACCATCACATAAAAGCCTGGATATAAATCAAATAATACGACATGATACGCTGAAAGGGTTAAGGGGACCGACCTCGCTTTTTTGTTTTCTTTCTCTCCCTCTGTCTTTGGCTTGTATCTATTCGGCCCCATTCAGCCTACTGTTTTAAGACGTTTACCCCCATCCAGGTGTCAATATTTTCCTGGCGAGCGGTAGCGAGCCAGCATATATTTATCTTTGTTTTTACAGCAAAATAAATTTGTACATTTTTCGACAGAAAAATTTCTCCGACGAAGCCGGATTTCTCCATAAAATGCTGGCTCGCTATCGCTCGCCAGGAAGAAATCAACACCTGGATGGGGATAAACGTCTTAAAACAGTTGGCTGAATGGAGCCGAATGGATACAAGCCCGGAAAAGAGAGAACAGGAGAGAAAGATAAAAAAAGCCGGTGACCCCCCTAAATATACTGTCCATACTCCCTCACATTATCAATATATCTCATCACTTCGTAGTTAAAGATCTCTCTCTCTTATTTAAATAATTCTGTAAACACTTAAGGCCTTCAGTCACAAGCTATGGAAAGTCATGTTTTTGTCCAACTTATAGCAATCTCCCATATATCATTGAATCTGGCATTTTAGCTTAAATAATATGCACACAATTTGTTAAATTGTGTTTACCTAGAGTCCTAGACAATCCAAAATATTTCATCAATCTCCTTTCTACTTTTAATACTCCCATATATGTTAATCATATAACATGTATTCACTTTATTCTCTTTACTTATTACACTATCCATTATCTCTCTCATTCCTCCCTGCTTCCAGCCGTCTCCCATGCCTCCTTTATCTTCATTAATCTTCTTCCTACTCATAACACTCTCTCCTCAATATGCTTTCTCCTCTTCCGTCTCCTACTTCTTCTTCCTTTAGTAATTATCTATTCCTTCACTTACCTTCACCCTCTTCCATATGATTGTTCTTCACGCGTTAACTTATTCCTTGCCGCCTCCTTAAATGTACAGTATTTATTAATTTGAGTTCCCATCCTTTCTGACACACACACACACACTCACACACACAATTATAAATATATATATATATATAAACACACACTCACTCTCTATCTATCTCTCTCATATACAGTATATGCACTGTTATGGCTTATCCTACTATATTTTGCTCAGGTCTACCCTACTCTGATCCACTCTAGTACGTTCTCCTCTGTAATATCTTCTGTTATGGTTTGCTCTATTGTACTCTACTTCAGGGAGCTCAGACGGTATGGTGCAGCATAATTTACTGGTTCGGCTCAATGGTTTAAGGGAGGGGGTTTCGTTTGCTCTCTAAACCTCTATCAAACTTTCAAAATCACCCACAAGACCCCCCTTCGATATAAATTTGTACATTTTTCGGTGGAAAAATTTCTCAGCAGAAGGCAGATTCCTCTTCAAATACAGGATCGCTATCGCTCGCCAGGAAAAAAATCAACACCTAAATGGCAAGAAAGGTCTTAATATTGGCAAATAAATGGGGCAAAAGGTCTGAAAATCGCCAAACTAATGGGCGAATGTCTTGAAATCTCATAACTAATAGGGCTAAAAGTGAGGGAGGAAGAGAACTAAAAAAACAAAAATGCCTCCCCTTAAATATGTATTTTGTTCTGTTCTGCCCTAATGTTAACAGTCTAAAGAGTCTTTTATGCTATACTTAACTCTAATAATACATATTCAGTTGTTTATACGTTGCTGTATCTACTCTACTACACATTATACTCTATTCTGCCAATAAGGATGTCAGCAAATACTTTACAATTGAGTATTCAAATTACACAAGAGGGAATGGTTGTAAAATTATTGGAAAGCCTCTTCACTCACATGTAGCAAATATTTCTTCTTTAATCGTTTGATAATTTGTTTTGATTGACTACCTAGAAATACTATTGACTGTAGTGTTGTTCCAACTTTAAAATATTAACTAGATAATTATCTCGCTCTGAACAACCAACCCCCTACCCTGTTTAAGGGGGGTCACTGGCTTTTTATTTTTATCTTCATCTCCTTTTCTCTCTTTCCCTGGCTTGTATCCATTCGGTCTCATTCAGCCAACTGTTTTAAGACGTTTATCCCCATCTAGGTGTCGATTTCTTCCTGGCGAGCGATAGCGAGCCAGGATTGTATGGAGAAATCCGGCTTCGCCGGAATTTTTTTTCTATCGAAAAATGTACAAATTTAGTTTGCTGTCATAACAATAATATATATATGCTGGCTCGCTACCAATCGCCAGGAATATACTGACACCTGGATGGGGGTAAAAGTCTTAAAACAGTAGGCTGAATGGGACCGAATGGATACAAGCCAAAGAGAGAGGGAGAGAAAGAGAAAAAAAAGCGAGGTGGCCTCCCTTAATTAATTCCCTCTCTAACTCCTCACTTTCTCTCTCCTCTTCCGGCTCCTTTAGTCATTATCTCTTCCTTCACTTTTGTTTCGTCACCCTTGCCTTCTAATGCACGTTCTGCTTTTCTGTATAGTCTCTCTCTCTCTCTCCTCTCTCTCTCTCTCTCTCTCTCTCTCTCTCTCTCTCTCTCTCTCTCTCTCTCTCTCTCTCTAAACTTGTCGTACGATGCAATATTAAACTCATAACCCACTAATATTCATCATCCTAATTTGGTTTCCTATCTCGTTCACATCAGTTAGGTAGATTGAGCTACAAACATCCCCGTGAAGGTAAATTATGTTGCTGTTACTTTCCTTCCTTTGTATGTACACTCGGATACCATAGTCTCTAGCTCACCCATAAGAATGTGTGAGTCCCCAATGTTTTTCTATATGCAAATATTACATTTTTGGATAGAACTTGCTTTTAGATATATAGTAACGATAGTTTTGAAGTTGATATATAGAAAGTTATACTCATGAATTAGTGTCCAGAGATATACTTCCATAATTTGAAATGGGTGGAGTCTACGAGCATTTAAGGGGAGGTTTTTAGTTTGGTCTCTGGATATCCATCAAGCTTAAGATTACACCCCCTTGAGCCCCTTTCAAGATAAATTTGTACATTTTTCGGTAGAAAAATATCACGGCTGAAAGCCGGATCCTCTTAAATTACAGGCTCGCTCTCGCTCGCCAGGATAAAATCGACACCTAAATGGCACGAAAGGTCTTTAAATTGACAGAAATGGGTCGAAGGTTCTTAAAATCGTCAAAATAATGGGGCGAACGTCTTAAAATTAGAAAAGCAATGGGGCTAAACATGAGGGAGAAAGGAGTCAAGAAAAAAATCCCTCATGTGGAAATCTCCCCTTAAGAGTTGGCTAGAGATACGGTATGCGAGTGTACACCCAAACACACAGTGTACACCCAAACACACAGTGTACACCCCAACACACAGTGAACACACAGTGTACACCCAAACACACAGTGTACACCCAAACACACAGTGTACACCCAAACACACAGTGTACACCCAAACACACAGTGTACACCCAAACACACAGTGTACACCCAAACACACAGTGTACACCCAAACACACAGTGTACACCCAAACACACAGTGTACACCCAAACACACAGTGTACACCCAAACACACAGTGTACACCCAAACACACAGTGTACACCCAAACACACAGTGTACACCCAAACACACTGTATCATGATGGCAGTAATACTAATTGGTTTTATAAACAACGCATGCGCTAAATTCATTGTTATTGAATAAATAATTGATTTGTTTCGCTTCAATATAGGCTGTATTAGTTAAGGGAGCCCACCTCGTTTTGTTCACTCTTTCTCCCGCTCTCTCCGGGTTGTATGCATTCGGCCCCATTCACCCTACTACTGTTTGAAGACGTTTACCCCCATCCACTAGTCAATATTTTCCTGGCGAACGGGAGCGAGCCAGCATATATATATTTTGGTTTTGACAGCAAGCTAAATTTGTACCTCTTTGGATAGAAAAATGTCTCTGGCGAAGCAGGATTTCTCCATAAAATCCTGGCTCGCTATCGCTCGCCAGGAAGAAATCGACACCTGGATGGGGATAAACGTCTTAAAACAGTTGGTTGAATGGGGCCGAATGGATACAAGCCAGAGAGAAAAGGAGAGAAAGAGAAAAAAAGCATGTGACCCCCTTAAGTAATGATAATGCCTTATATCCCAATGTCCCAGTCCTTTGATCAGCTACCTGTATTATTATCCATTTTCGCTTACGTTCCCCTCACCGTATCAATAACACGGTCGTTTTTCTGGTCCCCTTTCTCCCTCGCGTTTAGTCCCATTATTGTTGAGAGTTTTAGACGTTCGGCCCATTTGTTTGGCGATTTTAAGACCTTTCGTCCCATTTCGTCATACATTTTAAGACCTATCGTGCCATTTAGGTGTCGAATTTTTCATGGCGAGCGAAGGGGAGCCTGTAATTGTAAGAGGAACCGGCCTTCGGCCGGGAAATTTTTCTACCGAAAAATGTACAAATTTATCTTAAGGGGATGTTTTTCTAAGTTTGAGGAATGTCTAGCGAGGAAACTAAACATTTATGGATGAATGAATTTATAGGCCAAAAACGCAGTCAGTGTCCCCTTAACATTAATCATCAATTACAAACCCCAATGTACTTGAATAAAATAATGACAGCTTATGGTCTTCCCGGGATTCGAACTCGGGACACCACACCCAGAACATAAGCATCTAAACCATTACACCACCTTCACACGCGAGTTTTGGAGTGATTGCATGCTGGGTCGTTGTGAAAAAATAGTTGAATCGTGCAAGGTAGAGTCGTCAACATATGAGTGGATAGGGCTAGAGGTACGGTTCAGAAGCTCATTATTTGTGAGCATCTAGTGGACAAGAGGATTATACAACAATACAATTACACTGATTAGTTAAAGTAAGTATTAAGACGTTATTATTTACATAGGTATAATGTATGGCTAATAGAAACATACCCAAAATAGCTTTGTAATAGCTATTTGTACTTAGACAAATCTACGAGCTGGCCAGCTATGTTTAGTTTTTAGTAAATTAATGTTTTCACGTTTGTACATACTACAGTTATAAACATGATATAAACAAATCACATACTGTACTGTACAGTCCAAACAATTAGCTAGTTTACTGTACAGTCCAAACAATCACATATATACTGTACAGTCCAAACAATTAGCTAGTTTACTGTATTATCTACCATTTTGTTCCTTATATTATCTTCGGGTTTTACTTTTGTCTTAATTTTCAATAATTGATCCATATCATGTTCCCCTCCCCAAAACACTGGGACATACGTATGAGATCTCTCTCTCTCTCTCTCTGTTTCTCTCTCTCTCTCTCTCTCTCTCTGTTTCTCTCTCTCTCTCTCTCTCTCTCTCTCTCCTCTACCATACCTTCTTTGAGGCCTCATTTTTCTATCGCTAGTGTGTGATGCTCCTCTAACCATAAAGAACATAAAATAAAATCAACTATTTATTAGCTCTTCATGTCCCTTGCATATATTGTTATATGAGACCCAGAGAGTACGGTAAACATTATGATTATTTATTTTGAGCATCCAGCTAAGTGCAAATAAAGAAAATATAACTCGATTATACTGTATATGAAAATAGAATAACTAATATAAATAAATTATATACAGCCTGTGCATTATATTACCGCTAAGCTACAACAAGATGGTTCTCTTCACTAATATGTTTTATTTACTGTTCGTAATTTCGAACACGGAGAAACAAACTAGGAAATTGACTTAAGGGTCATTTTTTTTTTTTTTATCTTTATCTCCTTTTCTCTCTTTCTCTGGCTTGTATCCAATCGGCCCCATTCAGCCAACTGTTGTAAGACGTTTATTCCCATCCAGGTGTCAATTTCTTCCTGGCGAGCGATAGCGTGCCAGCATTGTATAGAGAAATCAGGCTTCGCCCGAGACATTTCTCTATCGAAAAATGTACAGACTTAGCTTGCTGTCAAAACAAAAATATATACAGCATATGATGGCTCGCTATCGCTCGCCAGGAAAATATTGACACCTGGATGGGGGTAAACGTCTTAAACCAGTAGGCTGAATGGGGCCGAATGGATACAAGCCAAAAAGAGAGAGAGAGAAAGAGAAAACAACGAGGTGGGCCCCCTCAAGTCTATACGTCAAGTCACACTGTTTAGCTAGAGTATATCCAGAGCTTTCTCTTCAACCAAGATATTTGTCTAAGTTCGTGTTTTGTAAATACTACATCGAAACCAATAATATGTACGGTCAAAATCAATAGTTTTCGGAACATCTTGTTCCCTAATTGTATTCATATATTACTTTTACTATGTTGTGCCATGTATTTCTAACAGGTAGTGACTAATGCTGTTTATACCATGTAGTAGAAGTATAGGGTTAATATTCCTGTATTTGTATATCACAGATAATACCATCAGGGTTACCGGCGAACTATCAATATTGACTGTTCTTATATACATATACTGTGACGTAAGATTATTTTTTGAACCCAGATTCATTTTTGTACTTTTCTATATATTGACAAGGAAGCGAAATATTCGGGAATTAAACATATATATAAATATATACGTACAAAATGTATACCTAGTCATATCACCAAGTTAGCGTAAGATTTTGTTCATAACTAATCAAGAGAGTTTTGCGCAAGATTGTTTATTTTCACTGGAGAGTTTCTTACCGAGGACCATGTGCCCAGACTTACGGCCCTTAGGAGCAAAGTTGGGGCTGTTACGAGACAAGCTGACTTACGAGGCCGACCTAATTGTTCAGATTAGGACAGATCTGGGTGGACGGAGGTGGAGGAGAGATAGGGAGGAGATGGAAGATAGGGAGGAGGAGGAAGAGAAGATAGGGAAGAGATGGAAGATAGGGAGGAGGAGGAGGAAAAGAAAATAGGGAGGAGAAGAAAATAGGGAGGAGATGGAGGTGTAGAAGATAGGGAGGAGGAGGAGGAGGAGGAATAGAAGAATCGGGAGGAGGGGGAGAGACGGAGGAAAGAAGGAGGAGGAGGAGGAGAAATATGATAGGGAACAGGAGGGAAAGAAGAAGGAAGCTAGGGAACAGTAGGTGAAGGAGAAAGGATATAAGGGGCTGGAGGAGTAGGATAAGGCAGATAGGGATGAGGAAGAGGGGCTGTTACGAAGCGACCTGACATAATATACCGCCCTAATTGTTCAGATTAGGACAGATCTGGGCGTGGGGTGGGGGATGGAGGAAGAGGATGACAACAAAAATAGGGAGGAAGAGGCACATGAATATAAATAGGAAAGAGGAGGAAGTGGAACATCAGAAAGACCTAGGGAGGAGGCGTAAGAGAAGCAAAATAGGAAGGGAGAGGAACAATAAAAGGATGATAGGGAGGGTGAGGAAAAAGAAGATTGGGAAGAGGAGGAGGACGAAACAAAAATAGGGAGGAAGAGAAGGAGGAGCAAAAGAAGGCAGGTAGGGAGGAGGTGGAGGAGAGTGGAATTGGTTGTTGATAAATGCCAACGTACAAAATGAGGAAATATGTTTACTGTTAATTTCCAACTTGGAGGTTAAACATCTTCAAAACCTAATAACCTTCTTACAATAAAGAAAGGAGGGAGGATTGTTAATTATATTCATAATCCATGCGCGTATTATATTATACCATCTATATAATACTGCAAGAGATGCAGCTTTGCTTAAAAAGGAAACAATATATAACTTGTAATCGCTTGAAACTTGCTGTGGCTCTTTCCAATGACTTCTATCTATCTATATGCTCAGGCCCAATCCCCATTTTGTGGGTAGCCAACTCAAGACAGAGCAAGAACAGGGAAAACACAAAAAGAACATAAAACAACAAATAAACACAGATAAAAAGCACAAACTCACACACATCCAGGTCACCCAGGAGAAAACCCAGAAACCAGGGTCACCAAGGTCGCTCCAGCACTCCCCCGGCCCCCGACCACCCAGAGAGGTTCCGATCTCGGCAGGCAGACATGCAGCGGAGCCAAAGCCACAAGCCCTCCCACCACACTTCCAGGCGCACCCTTCATATTAATCGTCTCCCCGGGCCAGGCGCCTGATGGACTATTATCTAGTCCAACTTGCGCCCGACCCCTTACTCCAAATGACCACGTGTTCACTCAACTATTCACAAGCATTCTCCATTCACTACTGTCCACCACCACTTCCCCTGCCTGATCTATAGTCATTCCTCTATCATCCAAAGCCTTTCTTACACAGTCTCTCCATCTCAATGGGGGTCTTCCTGCCCTTCTATCTCCCCTTGTACCTGACTCACATATTCTCTTTGTAAGCCTTTCATCTCCCATTCGTTCAACATGACCATACCAGCTCAGCACCCTTCTGTCCACTCTGGCTGACAAATGTTCCTGCTGCCCCACTCTCCTACGTATCTCTTCATTCCTCAATCTGTCTCTACGAGGAACTCGACACATACTCCTCAAGCAGCTCATCTCCATCACATCCAGCCCTCTTTTCTCCTTTTTCTTCAGAGCCCATGTCTCAGCCCCATACATCACTGTTGGCACAACAATTCCTTGATACAGTGCACTTTTTACTTTCACTCCGAGATTTCTCGTCTTCCAAATACTTCCCATTGCCCCGAAAACCTTCCTTCCTTCACACACTCTCTGTTTTACCTCCACTTCCATACCTCCACTCCTGCTTATCGTTCCTCCTAGATATTTAAAAAACTCTACTTGTTCCAATATTTCCCCATCCAGCCTCACATCTAGATTCACCCTATGCTCTCCCCTATTAGTCACCCAATGACTTAATTGTATATTTTCTTCAGCATGTTCATTCAGTGTCAATTATTATAATGCCTTCTACAAAACAAACAA